>JBBPBX010007937.1:17931-63879 GCA_038048925.1 Garcialebias charrua
AAATAAAGGTTGAATGAATGAGAAAAAAAACTGATATATATTAGCTCAGGGGCTAACCTGATATATAGCTCTGAGGCTAGCATGATATATAGTAACTCAGGGGCTAACGTGACATACAAGATGTGTCCCAATCCGACGGCTGCATACTACCAAGGACCCGGCCTACCCGGTACACGGAGGCCGGGTCCTTCAAACATCAAGAAGACCGGAAGTCCGCGGCTGTGAATTTCTTTTGAATTGGGACAGGTCTAGCCTTCACGGTTACGTCGGAGTACGTCATGTTGCCTAGCAACCGTGACAGCGCTCAGCCTAAGGAAGAAAGGAGCTTGAAATGCTGTTGTTTTTACTGCTTTTTTTAATTCTAGAGGAAATACAGAACTTTATCACTGCTTTATTGCTGCTGGTGGCATGTTTTATAACTTCTGCTGACAGATATATCCAACTTACTTTTTTTTTTTTTTGGCTATAAACTAGTTTCATGGATAATTTCATTGTCAGTATTAACTTTGTTAACTTGTGCATAATAAATAAATGTTAACTTGTGTATAATAAATAAATCAAAAATCTATCTTATTTACTAATAATTTAATAAAACAATATACTAGAATAATATTTATATTTTATTTAAATTTTTAAATTCATTCATTCAACCTTTATTTAGTCAGGTAAATCTTTTGAACCTCATGGGCTCATTTACGAAAGCGACCTGCTAAAACTAAAGAACAATGAACAGCAGTGATAATTTCATTAAACAACAAACAATAGAAAACAAAAAGAGAGAAAAAAACAAAAGATTTTTTTTCTTTTTTTAACAAAGTATCAAAAAACTAGCAAAACATTACAAATAAATAACTTATTTGAAATTTAGAATACAGCATAACATTTTCCAATATTTTATTGTATAAAATCCATTACTACATAAAGGGGTTGTAAAAAAAAAGTTAAAAACAGGGTCTTTCATCTATTTTATTAATAAAATAGCGTTTTCATTGAGCATCAGTAGATTAAGCCTCATTATTACTTTAATATCTTATAAAAAATAAATCTTAAACTAAATGTTTTGTTGTTCTCTACATGTCCTGAACCAGACCAGACCCTTGTACTGTAGGATTAATCTGAATATCCCAGTCCTGGACCGTTACTTTAACCAAGAAGATCCTAGACTGGACTTGTGATGATGCAGGGAGTCTCTGGAGGTGTTGCTTCATCTCCTGGACCTGGATTCATGACATGGTTGGGGGCGACAACTGTTTTCTGGCTGGCAGGTGGAGCATCTTGCAGGTGGTCTCAGTCAGGAGTGTTTGGGACGCCTCGTTCTGCTGTCCATCATGGTGTCATCCACCTGCCTAAAAACCCAGAGGACCTGCAGGTGGTGTCCCGTGGGTTTGCAGAGCTGGCAGCCACAGAACTTTGTTGTTTTGAATTAACTTACTGTTAATAAAATGAATTATAGACAACTAGTTTTTGTAATCAATTTATTGTTTCAAAATAAGAACAAAACAAAGACCAACACATTTTTCAAACTCATAAATATACTGGTAATTTATTTACCGGTATTTGCATTTTTTTCTAGAATACTAAATAATCTTTCCATCATCTCCCTACTTTCATTCAACCTTCTCTCTTCTGCCTCCCTCTGCAGCTTCATATCCTCCCTCTGCAGCTTCATATCTTCTCTGATTAAGTCCATTAACTCATACTCTCTGTTCTTCTTCCTCTTTCTTCCTTGTCTCTGTTCCGTTCTTTCCTCCTCCTCAGCCCTGTCGTCCTGGTCACCCACTGCTGTGATTGGACCTGGAGTGTCCTCGGGGATGGAGGAAATTAGGACAGGAGGTGCAATGCAAGGTCTCTGTCCTAACGCCTCATCCATGAGGACAAACCAGGGCCATGTCGCAGCAGTGGGCTTCCCACTCACTCCTTCCCCTGACCCTGGATATTTGCAGTCCTGAACAGAGGAAATAAGATATCACAGTTGGCAAAAAGAGCAACAAACATTTTTTTTAAAGTTTACATGTACATACCAGATTCCAAAAAAGATAGGACACTAAACAAATTGTGAATAAAAACTTAATTTTATGATGTGGGGATGGCAAATGTCAATATTTTATGCATAACATAACATAGATGACAGATCAAAAGTTTAATCTAAGTAAATGTAACATTTTAAAGGAAAAATATGTTGATTCAAAATTTCACAGTGTCATCAAATCCCAAAAAAGTTGGGACAAGTAGCAATAAGTGGCTGGAACGCCAATCAACGCTCCGTTCAGAAGCCTGCCTCACTGATGGTATGGGGTTGCATGAGCGCTTGTGGCATGGGCAGCTTGCATGTCTGGAAAGGCACCATTAATGCAGAGAACTATGTTCAGGACTTGTCGCAACTTTTTTTGGGATTTGTTGACGCCATGAAATTTTGAAACAACATATTTTTCATTTAAAATGATAAATTCTCTCAGTTTAAACTTTAGATCTGTGATCTATTCTGAATAAAATATTAGATGTTGGCACCTCCACATCATTGCATTCAGTTTTTATTCACAATTTGTTTAGTGTCCCAACTTTTTTAGAATCTGGTTTGTATCAACAGAGCACGTACAAATTATATAATTCATTACACATGTACATACTTTGTATTTCTTCTTTAAATTGTCCCATTTTTTTTAGCCTGCAGAGGAGCTACTTTATCCTGCAGGCACATCTTCTCCAAAATTACCCTAATAACATCAACATAAAATGAATGAAGAGGGGAAACATGGAAAATAATGTCTTAAACCCACAATGAAAAACAGTTTTCACAGCACAACACAAGAGGTTGCAGGTTATGTACAGTAATGTACAGTACAGTACAGTACAGTATAGGGTTAATGAAACTGTACTCAGAAGCATAGGATGAATCTTGTACCTCCACGCCACAGCTGCAGAATGTTTAGCCCCCGTAAATAGGTGGCTGTTATTATTCCGAAGCTTAATAAAAGCCTCGGTCTGCTCCTTGCTCCCTAAAAAACAGAAGAATAAAATTAGCTTAGCAGCGATAATACGACGGGACCCACTGTACGAGCTGACAAAAGATATAAAAAATATCTACGCAAATGACTAACATCCGCTTTAATCATTTATGTCATAAATCATAACCGCTTTAGGCTTTTAATTTTTTAATCCCACATTTTAACATAACTTACATTTAAAAGTGTATTCTGTCGCTTCGTCCGCCATTACGTTCATCCAAAATGTTCCCTCAATGCGCACGCGCAGAGTAAACGCAATGCATTTTGGGATAGCCTCCGTCTGGAAGGATCCACCGGACCCGTCCTTCAAATTCGGGGAAAAGAAGGCCGCATTCGTCGGCCGCATCGAAGCAGTCTTCGAATTGGGACAGGCCTTGGCGCATCGCTGTGACGTCAGTGGCCTTCAAATGCGGCCTCAGACCCATGCAGCCGTCGGATTGGGACACACTGACAGTATATTAGCTCAGGGGCTAACATGATGTTTATTAGCTCAGAGGCTAACGTGATATATATTAGCTCGGGAGCTAACCTGATAAATATAGCTTAGGGGCTAACCTGATACATATTAGCTCAGAGGCTAGCATGATATATACTGTAGTATGCTGGTGAAGATTCACGGACCAGTATCTTCTGTTTGACTCTCACCATCCACTGGAACACAAACTTTCTGTTATCAGAACTTTACAGCATCGAGCCGAACACATCCCCACGAAGACAGAAGGGAAGAAAAAGGAACAGAAACACATTGAAAAATCTCTCCAAACATGTGGATACCCTAACTGGGCTTTTGTCAAGTCAGCGAGGAAATCGACAAAACACACTAATGAACAGAAAAAGACTAACAGACGTAAAAACATTGTCATCCCTTATGTGGCTGGAGTTTCAGAGAATTTCAGAAGGATTTTCAACAAACACAACATTCCAGTACATTTCAAACCCAGCAGGACTCTCAGACAGAGGCTGGTGCACCCTAAGGACAGAACACCCACACACAAACAGAGTGATGTAGTGTATGCAGTCCAGTGCAGCGAGGACTGTCCAGACCTATACATTGGAGAAACTAAGCAGCCCATCCACAGATGAATGTCCCAACACAGGAGAGCCTCCTCCTCAGGACAAAACTCAGCTGTTCACCTCCATCTCACGGACAAGGGACACTCTTTTGAGGACCAGAATGTACATATTTTGGACAAGAGAGCACAGGTGGTTTGAGAGAGGTGTGAAGGAAGCAGTTTATGTAAAACGAGAGAAACCATCGTTAAACAGAAGAGGAGGTCTAAGATTTCAACTTTCTAAAACTTATGGTGCGGCCCTGCAGCTGATTCCCAGACGTTTCTCACCTGATGAGAACAGAGGAGCTTCGTTTGTGAATTAGACTAACAAGACTTTGACAGGTCCCTGCTATCAATGTGTGAGGTGTGATTTGTCAATTTACATACAGTAGGATGTGTGTGTGTGTGTGTGTTTCCTGTAAGGTCTGCTTTCACACCCTGAACTTTGAATGGGTCACAGGCACGTGTTATCCCAAGTAAGTATGTGTGTGTGTTAGCTTCCAATTTACATATGTTGGTGCGTGTCAGTGGATCAGCCTGTATAACTTCGCTCGCTCTCGCATTTTCCTCATTGAATTGATAAAGCTCCCCGGATGGGAAGCGAAACGTCTTCTGTTACAAATAAAGTCCAGTTGTTCTGTATTGAACACCTTTTTTTGATTTATACTGTAGTAGCTCAGGGGCTAGCGTGATGAATAAAATCAGAACAAACGCTCAATACAAAAACAACTGGACTTTATTTGTTACAGAAAATGTTTCACCCTCTATCCAAAGGGCTTTTTCACTGTGATGAATACGGTAGTAACTATATACTGTATAGTTAGTCCCAAAGTTTTAGACAACATATTGTGCAATGCATAGTGCTTAATGGAGGTTTTGGGGGATGATCCAAAGCTACTACCCCACCAAATTTCAGCCCAGTATCTGTAAACATGGCTAAGTGTCTGCTGATTGTTTTGCTAACATTTCTTAGCCCTGGCGGCCATCTTGAACAGGGTCGATTTCAGACGTTAATCAATTGTAGAACTTCATTGTTGGCGGTGATTTTGAGGTTTTCTTGGCTGACACGAACATTCAGTTGGATCCTCTTTTGATTTTCTAACCACCGTCTGACGTTCACTGAGGATGACTGCGGTGAAGGCTCTCGTGCTCGATGCCTGTCTGCCATCGTTTCCTGCCAGAGTCCCGGCTCGCCTGGCATCTTCCTTCCCCGTGACACGGATAATCCTGGCGCCGCGGATCAACTCGCCTCTTCCGTCGGCTATTTTTGAGCTCTGACGGCAGCAGAGGCGCCATAAAAACGGGCATAAAATATAAAACTAAGTTTGTTCAGTTCGTTCCCAGAAATGGGTTGTTTGGATTCCTCAGGCCTGGAGCTCTCATGTGTCTGATGCTCTTGTTTTTTGGGGTTGAAACCAAAACAAGAAGCAGCTAATGGTCAACAGAGAAGTCAGTCCAAGGTTTCAAATTTAATTTTATTTCCATAAAGACTTTGGAACAAAAGGGAACAAAACAAAAGGGGTTTGGGGATGAAACTGAAAAAAAAAAATGTTGTGAGGACGTGAGAGGGGATGCTGATTGATGCAGGCCGGCCTGAGGACACCCCGAGATAAGGGCCAGGTTGTCTTCTTCTCCATCGTCACTCTCCCTCAGCCCCTACCCACACAGCTACACCCCTTCATTAAGGAGCACATGGGAACAAGAAATCCTATTGTCCACGCTGGAATTTTGCCCCTTTAGCTGCATATCCGACCTGTTAGCGCCAGGCCCTCTTCCCCCCGCCCACCATTCTTCCCCTCCAGCTCACCCTGAATGAATGAATTCTCATGAATCGAGCAGTGTGTCGCTGACTCGCCCGATTCAGCCTCGGGCCGTTTTATCCTTCAGACGGCACAAACCACAAGTGAAGCGCGTTGGAGTTGGACCAAGGCCAGCCGTGTTCCCGTTGTGAGCTTCAGCTGTCTGGAGTCAGGCTCAGGTGGACTCACACAGGGTGGAGTTTTGTAAGGTTTTATGCACAAAAATCCAAAACAAAACGTTTATTACGGTACTTATAGACTATTAGCACAAAACGGCCTGTCAATATTAATGACTAATGAGCTATAAAGAACGCCAGAAAATCATTCAGGAGAGAGTGTGTAACCTAAAGTAATGCTCTTGGTATAGGTTTGAGATGGGTTTCTGTATAAAACAAAAGTTTTAAACAATATCTTACCTGCAACAGATAGCTTTTCAGAGGAACAAAATATTCAAACTAATGCTATGTTCTATTTACAGTAGTCCCACGTTTATTGCAGGGGATCTGTACCCTGAAGACCCGCAATGAGTGAAAAACCACAAAGTAGAAATAGTAGTACAAGTAGTATTAGTTTATTTTATTATTTATGTATATGTATATATATATATACATATCCATCCATCCATCCATCTTCTTCCGCTTATCCGGGGTCGGGTCGCGGGGGTAGCAGCCTAAGTAGGGAGGCCCAGACTTCCCTCTCCCCAGCCACTTGGAGCAGCTCCTCCGGGGGAATCCCAAGGCGTTCCCAGGCCAGCCGAGAAACATAGTCCCTCCAGCGCGTCCTGGGTCTTCCTCTGGGTCTCCTCCCGGTGGGACATGCCCGGAACACCTCACCAGGGAGGCGTCCAGGAGGCATCCTAACCAGATGCCCGAGCCACCTCAACTGGCTCCTCTCGATGTGGAGAAGCAGCGGCTCTACTCCGAGTCCCTCCCGGATGACTGAGCTTCTCACCCTATCTCTAAGGGAGAGTCCAGCCACCCTGCGGAGAAAACTCATTTCAGCCGCTTGTATCCGAGATCTTGTTCTTTCGGTCATAACCCAAAGCTCATGACCATAGATGAGGGTGGGAACGTAGATCGATCGGTAAATTGAGAGCTTTGCCTTTTGACTCAGCTCTCTCTTCACCACGACAGACCGGTACAGCGCCCGCTTCACTGCGGACGCTGCACCTATCCGCCTATCGATCTCACGCTCCAGTTTTCCCTCATTCGTGAACAAGATCCCGAGATACTTAAACTCCTCCACTTGGGGCAGGACCTCCTCCCCGACCCGGAGAGGGCATGCTACCCTTTTCCGGCTCAAGACCATGGCCTCGGATTTGGAGGAACTGATCCTCATCCCGGCCGTATCACACTCGGCTGCAAACCGCTCCAGTGAAAGTTGTAAATCACGAACTGATGAAGCCAGTAGGACCACATCATCTGCAAAAAACAGAGAAGCGATTCTAAGGTCACCAAAACGGATCCTCTCAACACCTTGGCTGCGCCTAGAAATTCTGTCCATAAAAGTTATGAACAGAATCGGTGACAAAGGGCAACCTTGGCGGAGTCCAACTCTCACCGGAAACGAGCCTGACTTACTGCCGGCAATGCGGACCAAGCTCTGACACCGGTCGTACAGGGACCTAACAGCCCTTATCAAAGGGCCTGGTACCCCATACTCCCGGAGTACCCCCCACAGAACCCCCCGAGGGACGCGGTCGAATGCCTTCTCCAAGTCCACAAAGCACATGTAAACTGGTTGGGCAAACTCCCACGCACCCTCCAGGACCCTGTTGAGGGTGTAGAGCTGGTCCAGTGTTCCACGACCAGCACGAAAACCACACTGCTCCTCCTGAATCCGAGGTTCGACTATCCGACGGACCCTCCTCTCCAGAACCCCTGAATAGACCTTACCAGGGAGGCTTAAGAGTGTGATCCCCCTATAGTTGGAACACACCCTACGGTCCCCCTTTTTGAATAGGGGAACCACCACCCCAGTCTGCCAATCCAAGGGAACTGCCCCCGATGTCCACGCGATATTGCAGAGTCGCGTAAGCCAACACAACCCTACAACATCCAGAGCCCTAAGGAACTCCGGGCGAATCTCATCCACCCCCGGAGCCTTGCCACCGCGGAGCTTTTTAACCACCTCGGCGACCTCAGCACCAGAGATCGGAGAACCCGACCCAAAGTCCCCAGGCTCCGCTTCCTCAGTGGAAGACGTGCCAGTAGGATTGAGGAGGTCTTCGAAGTATTCCGCCCACCGACTCACAACATCCCGAGTTGAGGTCAGCAGCACGCCACCCCCACCATAAATGGTGTTGGTCGCGTACCTCTTTCCCCCCCTGAGACGCCGGATGGTGGACCAGAATCGCCTCGAAGCCGTACGGAAGTCATTCTCCATGGCCTCTCCGAACTCCTCCCACGCCCGAGTTTTTGCCTCAGCAACTACCCGATATATATATATATATATAAAGGCATTTTAAACCCTTCCCACACTCTTGCCATTTTCTAAACAATGTTTTTAAACTAAACGCTCTAAAAGAGCACAGAATGTCATGATTTCCGCTCCCTGCCTCCTCTGCTCTTTGCAGTGGCAAGTGCTCTTGGCCACGCCCACTTCTCCGCTCTGCACGGTGAACAGATGATCAGATGTTTAACTGCAGCAGGAAGTTTATCCTGCAGCAGTAAGGGCTGCACAAAGCCGCAGGAGGTGCTAAATAATTTAAAATAATTTACATCAAATAAAAATTTCATGCAGCTCATCCATCAATCAGCCAGTTGCGGGTCATGTCCAGTTTTATTTTGAAAAAACACGATAGAGTGAATCCGCGATAAATAACCAACTGTACATTGGCTCACGGAACTGGGAATGACGTCATACCATGTTCCAGCTGCAACTCTAAAATCAAAAATAATTTCCTAATTGTTGCGCTGTGATCAGGCTAACTAGCATTAGCGATACTCATCAATAACAATGGACATCCCATCATTCTCTGCATTTAAACAAACACCTGCTAATGCCACCAACAGTGGTTGGAAAGTAGCCTACTGTGCGTATGACTGGACGGCTGCACCACAAACCAACAAATGTTAGAACAAAATGTTTTTTTACTGAAGCTATCACAACTTGAATGTCGCGACTCAGCCAACTAGTCAGGTGAAGCTCACGGTGTTACCTGAGGCGTTGGTTGACGCATTTTTGGCCTTATCAGTCAACAGTAATGCAAAGAAGATAGGCAAATTATTATATTTTATTTTTATATTTCTATTATATTTATTTCAAATATACCATTAACTTAAAATAGTTACTGCAGTGGATGTTTTTATGCCACAGAGCGACACAGGGCAATAATTTACAGGGAAATTTGTTATGCTCTAAGTGTGTAAATTTTACATTACCGTACTTTCCGCCTGATAGCTCGCTCCTTTCTATAGGTCGCTTTGTCCAATTATTGGCAATAAATTGGAAAAATCCATAAACATGTCACACCTTTATTTAGATCGCACCTACGTCACCGCTGACGTGATGCGTCACCGCTGACGTGACGCGTCACCGCTGACGTGACGCGTCACCGCTGACGTGACGCGTCACCGCTGACGTGACGCGTCACCGCTGACGTGACGCGTCACCGCTGACGTGACGCGTCACCGCTGAGACAACCCGGAAATGTGGTCAGAGTGTTTAGATCTGTTGCAAATGTCTGCCACAGGAGCGCACAGCAAGGCTTTAAGAAGATTAATACTTAAAAACAATTATTTGTTTGCTAAAAAATTATAGCTGACATTATAGCACAAGGGTTCCTGAGCTTAACCGTTCCTTAATAAATTCACGAAATGGTCAAATCTGCTGGATTTAAATTGTTTCGCTTTGACGTCTTCCAAACCATCGCGTGCGCTGCGAAAATAAATTATAAATAAATAAAATTTTATCTCAAACAACTCCAACAGCTAACAGTTTGTAAATGAACACCAAATAATTACTTTCTGTAAGCTGAAAGAAAATCCGCCGAGTGGTTTATGAACTATTTGCTAAAATATACACGGAAATAAAACGAGGCTAGCCGCAACACGTTTATGCCCATAAAACATTGGAATAAATGGTAAATGGAGCTTACTTATATAGCGCTTTTCAGCCCCCTTTGAGGGGCCCCAAAGCGCTTTAAAGTACCATTCATTCAGTATCTACCCATTCATACACACATTCATACACCGGTAGCAGTAGACTGCCTTGCAAGGCGCTAGCTGTCCTACCGGGAGCAACTCGGGGTTAAGTGTCTTGCCCAGGGACACAACGAGGTATGTCGTGACCGGGGATCGAACCCGAGACCTGGTCCTGAGCCGGCTGCCCTGCCTCTACACCATCTTGGCCCACTATGAGGGCAACTCCAACAGCTAACAGTTTATAAATGAACACCAAATAATTACTTTCTGTAGGTTTCAAGAAAATCCCCGGTGTGGTTTATGAGCTATTTTGACAAATAGTAGCAGGAAAATAACTGAAGCTAACCGCGACACGTTTACGTCTATAAAACATTTTTAAAAAATTATCTCAAACATCTCATACAGCTAGTCGGTTGTAAATGTCCATACAGTGATTACATTCTGTAAGTTTGATAAAAATCTGTCCTGTGGTTCTTGACTTATCATGCTAACAAACACAACAAACAGAAGTTACCTCCAGAGCAGGAAGCCGGGCAGCGACAGAGTCAGTCCGACCAGAGGAGGCTGCCTTCGGACACATGAGGTGGGAACGGTTGGTGTACCCTAGCGGACAAAAGTGGTACTGCACCATTTTTTTGCCAAAATAAAAAACGGTCATATCTGAGCCAAAAATTGGTCTAAAAATATGGGGAAAAAATCCATAAACAGGTCTCACCTCTCTATAGGTCGCAGGGCATGCAAATTAGGCAAAAAACTGACCTATAGTCCGGAAAATTCCGTACTCAACCTAATGGTGTTAATAGATCATAGTAAACAAAGACTAAACTAGAAGTTACAACATATATCTATATACAAAACATAAAACAAAGCACAACTAGCTTTAAGCATTAGCCTTTAATGTAACCAAAGGTGGGCGCCAGACCGCTAGGGAGCGCTAAAGCGCTAATCCGCTTATAGCGGACCTAAACAATTTGTCAGCGTTAAAGCGGATTGACTAACTTTTATAATTCATAAGCGGATTTGCGCTATTTTTATTTAAAATGCAGTACCGCTAATAACTAATTATCTATCAGTAAAAATAAAAAAACTTATTTACGGGCTCTTAAATCAACCGGACGACTGCTAACAGACCATATCCTGTCAGCGCCGGATGTGGTCCGTGACAAAAAAGCGTCCCCCTCAGTCTCTTGGCTAGAGAGAGCGCTCTCTCTATAGCAGTTAGCAGCCAGTGTGTTAAGGCCCCAATATACCTGTTTCTTTTGCCTCACGCCGCTCGGCGCCGTGGGAGCGCCGCGGCAAAAGCCTTTGATCACGGGCGTGAACGCGCCAAGGTCAAATTTTACTACGCCTACGCGCGCGCGTTGATAAAGTGCCTCGCGTGTCAGCAAATGACCAATCAGCGACCTCAATTTGTCCTGCTCCGCCCGGCTGCAGCTGTTGGAGCCTGCACTCAGAGAGCTGCGCTTGCACAGAACTATATATGAACTGCCTGCGCGCTGCACACGCCAGTCCAGCGGCGTGAGGCAAAAGAAACAGGTATATTGGGGCCATTACTCTGCAGCCTTATTGCTTGTTTTCGAAGATTCAGACGAAGAGTTTTTAACATGGAGGGTGAACTTATGGATGTTTCTCAGCGGCCTACGCGACGCATCAGCGCCTCATTTGCCCTGTTCAAAATGGCAGCGACCACAGAAGCAAAGGACTTTACAACAAAACACGGTAAAAACAATTATTTCTTTGATGAGAAAATATATATTTCTTAGCTGACTAGCACAAGGTTTTTCTGAGCTTGACAGTTTCACGAAATGGTCAAATCTGCTGGATTAAAAAAAGTAGTTCGCCATTTGCCCTGTTCAAAATGGCGGCCGCGACGGCCACACAAGCGTAGGACTTTACAACAAAACACGGTAAAAACAATTATTTCTTTGCTGAGAAAAAATATATTTCTCAGCTGACTTTATAGCACAAGGATTTTCTGAGCTTGAGAGTTTCACGAAATGGTCAAATCTGCTGGATTAAAAAAGTAGTTCGCCATTAGCACGTTAGCACATTAGCATTAGCGTCCGCTAGCGTTGCTAATACATAAGCGCTTTTGAAATTGCGGACCTAAATAAATTAATAAGTGCTTTAGAAATAGTGGAACTAATTTTTGGATTAGCGCTGCCCAGCACTGAATGTAACCATTAAGCATATGATGTGATTTCAACCTGAAGACTCACAAAACGAGAGAGAGAATACAATTAAAATGTTTTATTGATTTGACAGAAAATGGAAAATGCACTTGCAGTTACCTTCGTACAGAGGAACATGTGGTACTTCCTGTAACTGTTGTACTGTATTCAGCTGCTCGTGATGTCGGCTGCAGAGCTTTATCATCTTTTTCATTTTTTCCGGACTCCATTTAGGTTTTGGAAATGGAATAAACTGTATTCTACCCTCTAAACACTCAGGATAACTTTGACAACGTTTAATCTTTTTTTCCTGATGATGTTTCATGATACCCCTCTGACCGCTAAGTGTTGTAATGCATAACCCTGACAATGTTGTTTCTTTCATTCATTCAACCTTTATTTATACAGGCCAGCCTCGCTGAGCCACGGGGACTCATTTACAAGAGGGACCTGTCTCACTCACACCCAGGGTCAATTTAGAGTTACCAATCAGCCTAACATGCATGTTTTTGGACTGTGGGAGGAAACCGGAGCACCCGGAGAAAACCCACGCATGCACGGAGAGAACATGCAAACTCCACCCAGAAAGGCCCCCGGACCGGGATTTGAACCGGGGACCTGCTCGCTGAGAGGCAGCAGCTCTACCAGTTGTGCCACCGTGCTGCCGTGTTGGAGGGAAAGAGGGTGCAGCTCCAGCAGGTAAGGACCGTTTCACTTCGAGACAAACGGAAATCGCTAATTGGTCAGTTGCTGCTGGATTGATTGACAGGAGGCACTGAGGATCAGTGCAAAAAAAAAAAAAGGTTTTATTGGCTCGTCTCATCGTTGATTATTTATTCCAAATTTATTCAGTATTTTGGTGAATCTAAGATTTGAGAACTAAGCTTCCTTACAAAATCGTAATGATGGTTTCTTTATTTTTCAAGGGTGCTGAGTTAAAATAAATAAAATAACGCCACTACTAGCAATCTTAGCTGTTAGCTTATTGAGTCCTCAAATTATCTATGTCTTACTTTATTTAATCTGAAGTAAGCTCATAGCTAATTTCAGCGCAGCTAAGACTTATTTACTGCGCTGAAATTAGCCATTAGTTCACTTTAGTCATAGTTGCATTTGGATTAGCCATTAGCTTGTTTGCTCTCAGCTTGTTAGCTTTCTGTTAGCTTTTTGTAGTCCGCAACTTAGCTATTAACTTACTTCGGTCTTGACTAAAGTAAGCTCATAGCTGAAATTAGCCATTAGCTCACTTTAGCCTCATTTGGATTAGCCATTAGCATGTTAGCTTGTCTGCTTATCTCAGCTTGTTAGCTTTCTGTTAGCTTTTTTAATCCTCAAATTAGCTATTAACTTACTTCGATCTTGACTAAAGAAAGCTCATAGCTGAAATTAGCCATTAGCTCACTTTAGCCTCATTTGGATTACCCATTAGCATGTTAGCTTGTCTGCTTATCTCAGCTTGTTAGCTTTCTGTTAGCTTTTTTTAGTCCTCAAGTTAGTTATTAACTTACTTCGATCTAGACTAAAGTAAGCTCATAGCTGAAATTAGCCATTAGCTCACTTTAGTCTCATTTGGATTACCCGTTAGCATGTTAGCTTGTCTGCTTATCTCAGCTTGTTAGCTTTCTGTTAGCTTTTTTTAGTCCTCAAATTAGCTATTAACGTACTTCGGTCTTGACTAAAGTAAGCTCATAGTTGAAATTAGCCATTCATTCAACCTTTATTTATACAGGCTAGCCTCGTTGAGTCACGGGGACTCATTTACAAGAGGGACCTGTCTCACTCACACCAAACAACCATCCACTCTCACACTCACACCTAGGGTCAATTTAGAGTCACCAATCAGCCTAACAAGCATGTTTTTTGGTCTGTGGGAGGAAACCGGAGTACCCGGAGGAAACCCACGCATGCACGGGGAGAACATGCAAACTCCACCCAGAAAGGCCCCGGACCGGGATTTGAACCGGCAACCTTCTCGCTGAGAGGCAGCAGCTCTACCAGTTGTGCCACCGTGCTGCCCTTAGTGTGCCCTTAAAGTGAGCCATTAGCTCACTTTAGCCTCATTTGGATTAGCTGTTAACTTGTTAGCTGGTTTGCTTATCTTAGCTTGTTGATTTTTTTTTAAAAAACAACTGTTTAGCTTTGTTCAATGCCTAAGATATTAATTATTGCCAAACTATCACTTTAGATGTTTTGTTGGTCAGCTCACCGTAAATAAATTTAATAAGGAATAAGGGATATACAAACACCACCCAACAGTTAAATAATAATTTTAATGCACCAGAAAAAAAAAACAACAAAAACAACAACAGTACAGGGCTATTCAGAGAGAAATAAACTGACAAACAGTACACACATAAATGAAAAACATAAAAAACAGACATGATATAATGAGCCAGCCATCCAGATGGTTTCAATAGTCAAGAAAACACACGGCAGGAAAAGTCTTTGAAATGGAAACCAGAATGTGCACATCTACAAAGCTGCAGGAGACAATGATGCAGCCTTCACTGATCAAAGTGATTCGCTTTGTTTCCTCTGCTGCTCACACCAGTTTTATTTTACTTTACACAACATGAACACAACTGCTCATACAAGCTCAACGTAATTTAAAATTATCATTATTTAATCAAGTTTCTAATGATTTTATTGTTAGTTTGGTGAAAGGAGTGACAGTATGAGCTACAACAAAAACAATCAAATCCTCTTAAATTAATAAATAAATAAACACCAACAGTGAAAGCAACATGGCAACATTTTAAAACAAAACATGGTAGCTTGAATGAAATGACTTTCTGTTATTTTATTCACCTAATTTTTATGACTATATCCATGAAATTTAAAATATTTAGGAAAAATATGAATATTTTAGGGTTACAGTATGTGTTTTTAAAAAGTCTACAACCAGTTAGAGGTGGGAGGACTCATCACTTTGCAGCACAGTCGAGGAGGGACAAATGAAAAAGAAACAACTGAATTTTCTTCTGAGGTGGCGTTCGTGGTAGTCACAGAGCCAAGTTGGCGTGTATGCAGTTTATCAAAGACAGCCATGGCCTGTGTTTAAACACGGACACAAGTTGGAAGACTGCCTGAAAAACTCGCAAGAGGACAGTGGCTCAACTACGACTTGTGTTTTGCACCGCTGGCAGCATAACGTGCCGTATGTGACCTGTTTACGTCGCCATTTTGGATCACAGCGCGTTCTCAGGTAAAAATCCTACTTTGGGAGATGATTGACAGCCCAGATTAGTTTTCCCTGCCCTTAGCAAAACGTATACTTGAAGTTTAATTTATTTAGTATACTTGAGTACAAGTATAAGTATATAAAGTATACTTCTCACTGTGTACTTGTAGTATACTCTAAGTAGGTAGATTTAATACTTAGCTATACTAGATTGGGACAATTTAGTTTATAAAAAGTGTACTTTAAGTGTACTATTCTATGTACTTCTAGTTCATATTTTTAGTTTATATAAGTATACTAGTACACTTTTTATTAGACTTCCAATGCACTTATTGTGTACTTCTAGTTCATATTTTAGTTTATTGTAGTATAATTAAAGAGGAACTAAATGCAAATTTAACTTATTTTTTTAGCTGATAAACTCCCTAGAATGTGTTCAAAAGGTTTCATAGCACTGTGTCTGTGTTAATTTTCATGTAATTGTTCGTATTTGTTTAAATCGGCAATATTTGGTCTAAAAACGTGTTTACGGTAGCCCTATGGGTTGAACAGAGGTTATTGCACCTTAATTTTCTTGTTGTCTAGGATTCGCACAGTGACGTGTTTTCGCAAGCTTTCATCACGAACTTGGTTCAAGCAGAGCCAATCCCCTGCGGAGATGAGAAGGTCCTCACTGCAGTGCATACCTTATATGGAAGTGATATATTTCACTCCTGAAAAGCTCTGCAACAAAGCATATTAGAGTTTTCGGAATGGCACTACAGTAGTTATTTGTGTATTTTAACTTATTTATTTTAAGAATATTTTTCACTTCATCGAAACTGTCTGGTTGTATTTGTTTTAATAGTGTGCAATAGAGAAGCAATGCATGAATGCCTGGTTAGGTCAGTGGTGTACAATCTGGGTTGTGATCCAGGAGACCCGGGTTTGATTCCCGGTCACGGAGAACATTGTAGTATTATTTTAATTTTTCTTTAAGCCTTTTGTTTTGGATAGGTCGGGTGGAATAGATACATACATCTCCATGTTTATTCTTTGTTGTTGCTTGGTTTATGTTGTTGGCTAGAGTTTGAGTTTGTTTTAGGTTGTTGCTGGAGGAGGCGTGAAGGCAGCAAACAAAAACCACCTCCTCCCCTCCTTGTCTCTCAACATGCCCATTTTGAGGGAGATTTTGAATTTAATAATAATAGTAATAATAATAATGAATTCCATTCATAATGCACTTTTCATTAATAAAAATCTCAAAGTGAATTTGCTTCGGGGGCAGAGTTAAAGCTCCACAGGGCATTTAGTTCCTCTTTAAAGTACACCACTAGTATACTTTTCTTTATACTCCAAATGCACTTGCTATATACTTCTAGTTCATACTTCAGTTTATTACAGTATACTTAAAATATACAATTAGTATACTTTTTCATATACTCCCATTGCACTTGTATACTTCTAGTTCACATTTCAGTTTATTACAGTATACTGAGTGAAAGTATACCATTAGTACACTTTTTCATATACTCCCAATTCCCTTGTTATATACTTCTAGTTCATACTTCAGTTTATTACAGTATACTGAAAGTATACCATTAGTACACTTTTTCATATACTGTACTCCCAATTCACTTGTTATATACTTCTAGTTCATACTTCAGTTTAATACTTAAAATATACAATTAGTATACTTTTTCATATACTCCCATTGCACTTGTTATATACTTCTAGTTCATACTTCAGTTTATTACAGTATACTGAAAGTATACCATTAGTACACTTTTTCATATACTCCCAATTCACTTGTTATATACTTCTAGTTCATACTTCAGTTTATTACAGTATACTGAAAGTATACCATTAGTACACTTTTTCATATACTCCCAATTCACTCGTTATATACTTCTAGTGCATAGTTTAGTTTATTGGAGTATTATTTAAGTTAAAAAAATTTGAATTTCCCTATTTTAAAGTATAAAATGAGTATACTCTTAGTACACTTAAATAAACTTCTTTTTAGTATATCTCAGATAAGTACTTAAAAAGTATACCGGTACTTCAAGTCACGGGCGGCCGTGGTGTAGTGGTAATGGCAGTCGACCCCTGATCGGAAGGTTGGAGGTTCGAATCCCGCATCCGCCCACCATGTGTCGTTGTGTCCCTGGGCAAGACACTTAACCCCGAGTTGCTCCCGGTAGGTCTGGATGGCGCCTTGCAAGGCAGGCTACCACTACCGGTGTATGAATGGGTGGATGGCTGGTATTGTAAAGCGCTTTGGGGCTCCTCACAGGGGGCTAGAAAGCGCTATATAAATAAGCTCCATTTACCATTTACCATAAGTACCTAAAAAGTATACTTTAATATACTACTTTTTGCTAAGGGTGATGCCCAACTGTTCAGCTAATTGTCGGCCATTTTATTTATTTCAGTGGTAAATTTCGACTGGATCCACACAAGGGGATGCGCTGAAGACAAAGACGTCTTAAAGAAGTAGTTTTGCTGTCTGACTACGCAGGTAAAGAGATTCTGTAGAGCGGCGCCACGTCTACGGTGTCCATCGTTGCGTCCTCTAAGTGGGAGGGGCCTAAAAATAGATGAAGCACAGCAGAGAGGGAGGGGAGGAACTTGCAGGTTTTATGAGAACAAATACATTTTCTCAAGATGACCACATTTTGTTTGAAAATAAAATGCCGGGAGGATAACTAGTTGTCCTCGACCGTCAGTCGGGCGAAGTAAAACGTTATCCTGGCTCCTTCGTCCGTGTCGTACAACGCCTGGCAGGTGTACATCCCGGCTGCGTCCGCCTGGACTTCCTCCAGCACTAAAGCAGAGCTGTTAGCTCGCAGCTGGACGCGGCCCATGCTGCTCGACTGTGACTGGACCTTCGGGCCCTGCCCGTAGTTGTGCGCCACCGCCATGTTGTTATCGGTTCCTGGTCTGGTGAAGCCCCAGATGTAGATGTCGGGCACGACGGCGCCGCAGTCCAAGGTGACGGAGCCGCCGAGAGTTGCAGTAGCATTGTAGCGAATGTACTCCACCTCCTCGGGGTTACGTATCTGCAGACCTGTGAAAGACGAGCAGCATCAATAATTAAAGAAACTGCCTTTTGTTCCCAACAACAACAACAACAAGGCTGACAGGTTTATTGGGTGACTGCTGACTCAGCATTTCCACCACTGTTTTAATTTCCATCTGATTTTGAAACAATAATTTGCACACGTGAAGCAATCCATGTCTCAAAACATTCAGCTCGTCCAGGAGATGTAGTCCTAAGCTACAACTTTTGGATCGTGTAACTTTTATACTTTTTAAAGCATTTGGTGAAATCTAACACTTTTTTTCCCCCCAAAGAAACAATGACATTGCTATTTTTTTCAAAAACACTCAACACTTTCACATCTGCTTCTATACTAGCTAAATGTTTTTCTTCTTAGACTATAGTGTTTAGCTACTGTTCTGCTACTGTTGGCTAACTTTTTGAAGCTTATAGTTTCTAGCTAGCCTTTATGTTTAAATTTAAGCTAGCTTTTTGTTACTTTGGCTCGTCGTCGTATGTAACCTTAGCTGGTGCTTCATTTAGCTTTTTGCTAGGGTTTTGCTACTTTTAGCTTACTGGTGTTTTGTTTCTTTTACATAGCGATTTGCTATACCCTGATGCTTGCTCAATAATCCAGGTAGAAAAATCCAAAAAAGCTAAGTCTGGTCCTCTGGACATTCAAAAAACAAAACAAAACAAAGCAAAAACAAAAAAACTGTAGAAACGTTTCGTCTTTGAGCGAAACACAGCTTCTCAGACTGAGGAAGTCTTTCGGACGAAAGACGAAACGTTTCTACAGTTTTTTTGTTTTTGCTTTGTTTTGTTTTGTTTTTTGAATGTCCAGAGGACCAGACTTAGCTTTTTTGGAGCGATTTGCTATGTTTGGCGTTTAGTTAGCTTTTTGCTTCTTTTAGTTTTAACTAGCTTGATCTTTAATTATTTAGTGAGTGTTCTACCTTTTTTTTAGCTTTAAGCTTATGTTCTGCTGTGTTTTTAGCTTCAACTGCTTAGTTTCATCATCATCTGCACATCTTTCAACACCATTTATTATAAAAACAGGAATTCTCTGGTTCGGTTTTCAACTTTTTTAAGTTCTTCAGGGCGAACAGCTCATCATTAAATACAGGTTTTTATGCCTCTTCTGTACCGATTCATTGTGATGACCCTCCTCCTGCTTTGCTCAGTGGTTTGACCAAATACAGTAATGACACCAGCTGGAGAAAAGCTGCTCACTTCGGCTTGTTTCCACCTGAAGCTGAAACACAACAAGACTTTTTTTTTATTATTACCTCGCAGAGGAAGAACCAGGCAGCAGAGGAGCAAGCAGAGAGCAGGAGTCATCCTCAGGCTTTGTCTTAAACCAGACGAGTGTTAGGAGCCCGCCACAGTCCTCCGGTCCAGTCCTCCGGTCCAGTCTGCTTGTCCCGCTGAGTGAGGCTGACGGGACCGTCAGGGAGAAATTCTGTCCAACTGTACTTTAAATTATTTATCGGTGTTTCCACGTCTCCGGTGTCTCTCCGGCTCAGAGCTATAAGGTGTCAGGATGATGCCGCCGCATCATATTTTATTGAAGAAATTGGGGCCTTTTCAGAAATTCCATCACTTCCAGTCGAACTGAAACCCAGAACCAGGTGAAGTTCCTGAGTTGCCAACGAAAACAACCCCAACCAGAGAAATGTTGTTTCCTGAAGAAACGCAGCGTGAATGATGAATAATGTTTGCTGAAAGCTGCTGAAGAAGCTGAAACCAGACTGGGAATGGTTTCATTGCTTAACTGGTGAAACTGAACAGCTAAAAGCAGGAAAATAAAGCACAGAAAGCAGAAGGAAAAAAGCCGAAATGAAAGAAAAAACTGAAAGTAGCAGAAATGAGTAGAATAAGCTGAAATAGAGAGGCTGCATTGACTAAAATAAACTGAAAATAGCAGAAAAGAAAGAGAAATGAGCAGAAAGAAACTAAAATGAGCAGAAAAAGACTACAAGTGCAGCTGAAGAAAGCTGAATTTAGCAGAAAGAAGCATAAAAAGCTGAAATAAGCAGAAAGAGACCTTCTTTTGGCTGCTCCCTTCTTCATCGATGAGCATGAAGGATTTTGATGATTGTGTGACTGCACAAAACGTTTGAAGAGCTCCATTCATTTTCAAACGTGGAAAGAAAAAAACTATATACAGGTAGTCCAGAGCTCCATTCATTTTCAAACGTGGAAGGAAAAAACTATATACAGGTAGTCCTCGACTTACTACGATCGCGAGTTACGACGTTTCGCGGTTACGAACGCCCTCCCATTGAAAAGCATTGTTCGAGTTACGTGGTTTATGCGCCTTTACACCAGAAAATACTGAAACGAAACTTACAGGAGGGAGGGAGGGGGAGCTTGATGCGCGCTCAGTGGAAACTTACAGGAGGGAGGGAGGGACAGGGAGGGGGAGCTTGACGCGCTGGAAACTTACAGGAGAGACCGGAGCAGAGGAGGTCAGGAGGGGCTAATATGCTAACTCTGGACTGCTGGACCGCACATGTAAATACAGAGACCTTATTTTTTGGAGCGGAAGTTTACGAGGCAGAGGCTACAGCTGAGCAACGAGCTAAAATGCTAACAGACATTGCTATAAACACTGTGGACCGCGTGAAGCTGCAGGAGCTCGGAGGTGCACGAGCTAACATGCTAACAGACGGAGGAAGAATTGACCAGCTCCCAGTAAGAAATTAACTATTTTTTCCCTTCATTATGGCTCCAAATGTATTGGATGTGTTTTTTGATAATTATGTAGGGTACTGTGTTAGGATAGGCGAAGTGCTTGGTAACTGTACAGTACCGTACATGTACGTGTATAGGTGGCGGCCAGTGTGTATGTGTTTTCCGACTTACGACGATTTTTGACCTACGACGCGCCGTAGGAACGGAACTCCTTCGTAAGTCGAGGACTACCTGCATGTCAAAAAGTAAAAAACTGCACAAATTCCAAAAGTCACAGAAGGAAAACGAGCCGAACGTTTTGATGTGTGAATCGTTGAAATAGCTGAAGAACTGCAGCGTTTAAAAGGTTAAAAACGTGTAAAGACAAACGGATCTGAATCACGTGAACTTTAGGAAACGTTCGCACCGTTTGAGCTTCGCAGCTGCAGAAGAACCGAGCTTGACACCGACACAGTGGAGTTTTAAACGTCGTTTGAGCATTTTTTTTTTCACGCAGCGCTCTAATTTGTGGGAATAAAACGGGTCTGATGTTCCTGCCTGCAGGCAGCTCCGCACCAGGCTGGTTCTGCAAACAGTCCATAAACCGGCTCCGAGTGCAGGCATCTCCCGACTAACGAGAGGCCTCTAATTAGTACCAGCTTCATTTTAGCTCTTCTTTTTTTCTTAGCTCAATGGGAGAGAGAAGGGCTATATTTAGGATTACTGTATGTTGAAAGACAAACGTAATAAAACTTCAGAATAAAATAAAACGATTGCAGAATTTGATGTTTTAGTGATGTTGATTTCACAGCCCGGTTTCTGATGAAACAGCCACAGAAAACCTCAAATTAGAAACCATGCCCCAAATCTTGTTTTGACAGATTTGAATTAACTGACCTGAAAGAACGAGATGCTACTTTTAGCTTCTAGCTAGCCTTTCTGCAAGTTTAGCTTTTGCGCAGTTTCTTGAGAAATATATAGGTTCTAGCTAGTCTTTTGCTACTTTTAGCTAGTATTTTGCTACATTAATCTGCTAGCTATTTTTTATACTTTAAGCTAGCCTTTTAGTGCTTTAGCCTTTTGCAGCTTTTAGCTTTAACGCATAATTTTGCTACAGTTAGCTTTCAATTAGCTTTTTGATACTTTGAGCTAACGTCATGAAATGTTTTAGCTATCTTTTTTATAATGTTTAGTTTTTACTCAGATTTTTGCTGCTTTGAGTTTCTACCCTTTTATAATTTAGACTTTTTGTTACTTTAGTTTTTAGCTACTATTTAGCTACTTTTTGCTTATAGAAATCCTTTTAAAACTTTTAACAAGCTTTTAGATTCTAGCTTTTCTTTTGATACTTTTAGCTTTAGCTACTACAGATTTTGCTACTTAAGCTTTAAGTTCACTGTTTGTTTCTTTTAGCTACCATTTAGCTACCATTTAGCTACTTGTGAGTTTAACATGTTACATTTAGCTAGCCTTCTGTTCCTTTATTCAACCTTTTGCTGCTTTTAGCTCGAGCATTGCTATTTTTATTTTTTAGCTAACCGTTAGCATTTAGCCCTAATAGCTGAAGAGATATTTTGCTGACAGACAGACCTGGATGTTATCGGCCACTGCGGTGCTAAATGTTCAAAGGAACTGGAGAACCTGGTTGAAAATTCTGTCCATACCACAGACAATCGCTACAAACTTTAACCAAACTTTTTAATCTCATTAGTCCTGAAGGATTCATCATTAATGGGTCCAGTAAGACGTGTTCGTAGGGGTCTTGGCGGCCCTGGTGGATGTGGGCTTTTGGTTCTGCTGTTGGCGGCCTTCGTGGCCGTGTCCCTCTCTGGTCTAGAGCTCAATGGCCTGGCGATCGGAGAGGTGTTTTTGCCTCGCTCCTTGGGTGGACCTTGGCGAACTGGGAGGGGTATGTATGGTCAGCGGGGGAGCTGACTCGCTGCGGGAGCATTGTTCCTGCAGTTATTTTCTCCCCATCCCTCACCACGCACCTCCGTCCTCTTCATCTCAAATTAATACATGTAGGGATTTTGAGACTCGGGTGTGCTGCAACGTTTTTACATCTCTGTTGTTCAGAACCACCTGGGACTCAATTTTATTATACACCTTAGACATTCACTCATAAACATCCTCATAAAATTCACATATAGGAATTTGGGGTGAGCACTATGGTTATGGGTGGCGAGATGACATCACTCTCGCCCCCCATGCCTATGCTCACTCACAATTATGCATTTAGACAATAAGGGTCTGGGTTAGAGTTGGGGTGGAGGGGAAACTGGCATAATGCCAGCCTTTGCTCCTTCTCTTTCCTTTTTCAAGTGCACTTTAGAACAACACACACCAACAGCACATTTGGGGATGGGGGTGTGTGTGTCAGGGTCTAGGTTTGTAAATTTTTATTTATTTATATATGTATATATCCATCCATCCATCCATCCATTTTCTTTCGCTTATCCGGGGTCGGGTCGCGGGGGTAGCAGCCTAAGTAGGGAGGCCCAGACTTCCCTCTCCCCAGCCACTTGGAGCAGCTCCTCTGGGGGAATCCCAAGGCGTTCCCAGGCCAGCCGAGAAACATAGTCCCTCCAGCGTGTCCTGGGTCTTCCTCTGGGTCTCCTCCCGGTGGGACATGCCCGGAACACCTCACCAGGGAGGCGTCCAGGAGGCATCCTAACCAGATGCCCGAGCCACCTCAACTGGCTCCTCTCGATGTGGAGAAGCAGCGGCTCTACTCCGAGTCCCTCCCGGATGACTGAGCTTCTCACCCTATCTCTAAGGGAGAGTCCAGACACCCTGCGGAGAAAACTCATTTCAGCCGCTTGTATCCGAGATCTTGTTCTTTCGGTCATAACCCAAAGCTCATGACCATAGATGAGGGTGGGAACGTAGATCGATCGGTAAATTGAGAGCTTTGCCTTTTGACTCAGCTCTCTCTTCACCACGACAGACCGGTACAGCGCCCGCTTCACTGCGGACGCTGCACCTATCCGCCTATCGATCTCACGCTCCAGTTTTTATATAATGTATTTCTTTATTGTTATGGCTTTTCTGTGCTGCAATTTTAGTGGACATAAAATTGAATANTATATATATACTATATATATATATATATATATATATATATATATATATATATATATATATATATATATATATATATATATATATATATATATATATATATATATATATATATATATATATATATATATATATATATATATATATATATATATATATATATATATATATATATATATATACAATATATATATATATATATATATATATATATATATATATATATATATATATATATATATATATATATATATATATATATATATATATATATATATATATATATATATATATATATATATATATATATATATATATATTGTGGTGGACCACTAGGGGGCTCTACTCACACCCAGTGGACCGAATGTGTTACAGGATGCTTTTATTGTGAAAGGTCCAGAGGACCGGATGTTGTGTTGGTATATAAGGCGGTGTTGGGTGGTTTTCCCGCCAGTTTGTAGTAGGAGTTGATTAAAGTGAAGAACTGCATCCCGTCTCCTGTGTCGTCTCTTCACCACCTCCTACACTGGTGACCCTTGTGAATTGAAATGACGACATCTGAAGGTCAAGCCAGCTCTCCTCAGCTGTCCGCGGTTGTGGAACCTCCACCGGCGGCCCCGCTCGCTTTTGCGGTGGCCGTTAAAATCCCGGACTTCTGGCTGCACGCACCTCGGTCGTGGTTCGCCCACGTCGAATCACAGTTCGCTCTTCGCGGGATCTCTGCAGACGACACCAAATACCACCATGTGGTCGCTTCACTGGACCCATTGTCCACCCAGCGGGTAATGAGCCTGCTCGAAGACCCTCCTGCACAAGGAAAATACGACGCCCTCAAGGAGCTCCTTCTGCAGCGTTACACGCTCTCAGACGCGGAGCGCGCCGAGAAACTGTTTTCCCTCTCCGATTTGGGCGATGGCACAGCTCTTGAGCTCATGGAAGGAATGTTGTCTTTGAGGGGTTCAGCTGACTGTGAGTTTCTCTTTCTCCACCTCTTCCTCCGCCGGCTTCCGGCTCCAGTGCGCACAGCCCTGGCCAACTCCCCGTTTCTGCAGCAGAAGGATTACCGCTCGCTGGCCCGCGAAGCCGACCGCATCCTGCTGGCTGCGAGGACGTTCGCGGTCCAAGCGGCGGTCCCCGGATCTCCAGCGGCGCCCGAGCTTCGAGCATCGCCCTCAGCGCCGGACGAGCCAGTGGTCATAGCAGGAGTCGCCCGCAGGCGGTCAGGGGCCGCACTTTGTTTCTACCACCAGCGTTTTGGCGCCAAAGCACGACGGTGCGTCCCACCGTGCAGTTTCAAGCCGCAGGGAAACGAGAACGCCAGCAGCCGCTAGCAGTCGCGGCCGTTGGCGACAAGGAAAGGCTGCTTTTCATCGAAGACTCGAGGTCGGGGAGGCGGTTCCTGGTGGACTCCGGCTCGCAGAAGAGCCTCGTTCCCCCGACTGGCTCCGACAGGTTAGCAGAAGGCTGCGGGCCGCAGCTAACCGCGGCTAACGGCTATCCCATCAAGACGTTTGGCGAAAGGTTGGTGACTGTTCGTTTCCATGAACGGGACTTCCAGTGGAACTTTGTGGTAGCTGCTAGCTCAGTCCCTATTTTAGGGGCTGATTTTCTTTGTGCTCACGGGCTCCTGGTTGATTTAGCTAACAGACGTTTGATCGACGCTGTGTCTTTTTCGTCACTGCCTTGTGAGACGCGAGGAGCTGGGCCTTTAATGCATGCTAACTTTTTAGCTTCGGGTAATGTGTTTCAGCGTTTATTGTCTGAATTCCCCTCGCTGACTGTTCCTGATTTTGCAAACACAAACACAAAACATGGGGTCGAACATTATATTCCCACAACGGGCCCCCCGGTGTTCGCACGTGCACGCCGCCTTGATGCTACTAAGCTAGCAATAGCACAGGAAGAGTTTGCTAACATGGAGCGTTTAGGCATCGTGCAGCGCTCAAACAGTCCGTGGGCCTCCCCCCTCCACATGGTGCCCAAGGCAGATGGCAAATGGCGGCCATGTGGGGATTTCCGCCGCCTTAATAACATCACAGAGAACGATCGTTATCCCATCCCCCACATCCAGGATTTTTCAGTGCACCTGGCTGGGACCTCCATTTTTTCTAAAGTAGATTTAGTACGGGGGTACCACCAGGTTCCTGTGCATGTGGAGGATGTCCCTAAGACCGCTGTTATCACGCCTTTCGGCCTTTTTGAGTTTTTGCGCATGCCTTTTGGTCTTAAAGGTGCAGCACAAACATTTCAGCGGTTGATGGATTCAGTCCTAAGGGGTCTGTCCTTCGTATTTGTGTACCTGGATGACGTCCTGGTGGCTAGCAGCTCGGCTGAGCAGCACTTGTCCCACCTCCGTGAGGTTTTTCAGCGCCTGGCAGCACATGGCCTGATTGTAAATACAGCGAAATGCCAGTTTGGGCTGCCAGTCATTGACTTTTTGGGCCACCGCATTTCTGCCAGTGGTGCCGTCCCGTTACCAAACAAAGTGCAGGCGGTGTCCGATTTCCCACAGCCCCAGTCTGTTAAAGCGCTACAAGAATTTTTGGGAATGGTTAACTTCTATAACCGTTTCCTCCCCAGGGCAGCACAACTGCTGCGTCCGCTCTATGGAGCGCTGAAAAAGAAAAAGCCCAACGACAGCGTGGACTGGACACCAGAACGCCTACAGGCATTTGGTGATGCTAAAGCTGCACTGGCCACTGCTGCCCTTTTGGCCCATCCATCCCCAGCGGCGCAAATAGCTTTAACAACCGACGCATCTGATGTTGCGGTGGGGGCTGTGTTAGAACAGCAGGTTTCCGGGGTTTGGCAGCCGCTTGCATTTTTCAGCCGTACGCTGCGGGACAATGAGCTGAAATACAGTGTTTTTGACAGAGAGTTGCTGGCGCTTTACCTGGCCACACGCCATTTCAGGTTTTTCCTGGAGGGCCGCCGGTTCACTGCATATGTTGACCACAAACCCTTGGTGTTTGCGATGTCAAAAATTTCTGACCCCTGGTCTGCTCGCCAGCAACGCCACCTCGCAGCGGTGTCTGAATTTACTACAGACATTCAGCATGTGGCTGGAAAATCCAACGTGGTGGCCGACTGTCTCTCCCGGGTGCTGATCTCTCCCGTATACGTTGGCATCGATTTTTCTGCTATGGCTGCGGACCAACGTAGCGACGCAGAAATACTCGAGCTCCAGTCCGGGCCCACGGGCCTCGAGTTGGAGGAACGGCAGGTGAATGACGGAGGTCCCCTCCTGCTCTGTGATGTTTCTACTGGCAGGCCCCGCCCCCTGGTTCCAGTTTCATGGCGACGCCGCGTTTTTGACTCCTTACATTCCCTTTCTCATCCAGGTGTTAGAGCCTCGGTGAAACTGGTCAGTTCAAAGTTTGTTTGGCCCGGTCTGCGTAAAGCAGTTAAGGAGTGGGCAGCAGCGTGTGTCCCATGCCAGCGCGCTAAGGTTAACAGGCACACCAAAGCACCTTTGGAACCCTTCTCCATCCCAGGTCGGCGGTTTGATCATGTGCACGTAGACCTGGTGGGCCCTCTGCCTCCATCACAAGGTTTTACTCATCTGCTGACTATGATAGACCGGACCACCAGGTGGCCTGAGGTGGTTCCTTTGACATCCACGACATCTGCAGTGGTGGCCCGGGCATTTTTGTCTACCTGGGTGGCGCGTTTTGGCCCCCCTTCAGACATTACATCAGACCGGGGCCCGCAGTTTGTTTCTGAACTTTGGTCTACCATGGCCAAGAGTCTGGGGACTAACGTTCACAGGACCACCGCTTACAACCCCCAAGCTAATGGTTTGTGTGAACGGTTTCACAGATCATTGAAAGCTGCACTGCGTGCTGCATTGACCGGTGACAACTGGATTGACCGTCTTCCCTGGGTTTTGTTGGGTTTACGTACCGCAACCAAAGAGGACCTGAGCTCTTCCCCGGCTGAACTGGTTTTCGGTCAACCTGTGCGCGTCCCCGGTGAGTTTTTACCTGAGGTACCCTCACCACAGTTTGCTCCACCGTTGCTCCATTTTTCACCTCAGGAGGCCCCTTTTCGTGTCCCCGGCCCGGTACACCATTGTTTACCGCAGTCATTTGTCCCTAAGAGTCTGGAGTCCTCTAAATTTGTTTTTGTCAAACACAATGCACACAGGACACCACTACAGCCTTTGTATGATGGACCGTTTCGGGTTCTTCAACCAGGTCCAAAACATTTCCTTTTAGATTTAGGGGGTCGTACTGAGACTGTCTGTATCGATAGGCTTAAACCAGCTCATGTTATGTCAGATGATCAGGTTGTTACGGCCCAGGCTCCTCGCAGGGGCAGACCTCCATCCACATTGTTAACGGACTGCTGTCCCCCTGCCAGAGACTCTCAACGTCCATTGGAGCCCGAATCTTCTGCAGGCCCTCCTCGGAGCCCTCCGCTTCATCAGACTGGTTCTGCAGGGCCCAGGTTCAGCCGTTCTGGTCGTTTAATCAAACCTAAAATGCGGGACTAGTGATGGACCTTACTGGGTGTTCTGGGGGGGCGTGTGTGGTGGACCACTAGGGGGCTCTACTCACACCCAGTGGACCGAATGTGTTACAGGATGCTTTTATTGTGAAAGGTCCAGAGGACCGGATGTTGTGTTGGTATATAAGGCGGTGTTGGGTGGTTTTCCCGCCAGTTGTAGTAGGAGTTGATTAAAGTGAAGAACTGCATCCCGTCTCCTGTGTCGTCTCTTCACCACCTCCTACAATATATATATATATATATGAACCAGGCGTCCATTCTGGGGGTGGGGTCCGGTTAGGTGATGGGCCATCAGGTGTTGCCCTGGACTATGGGAGGGTTCGGGGCCTGAGGGTTCGTCATGGGCGGGGCTGGCATTGCGCTCTCCCTGGGGCTGTTTGGGCTGGGGTGTCCTGTCTTGTCGGCAGGGCGAGGGTTGGGCCGAATCTTGGATGTCGGCTACTCTCCGCCCCAGAATTCATTCATTCAACTTTTATTTATACAGGCTAGCCTCGTTGAGTCACAGGGACTCATTTACAAGAGGGACCTGTCTCACTCACACCAAACAACCATCCATCCACTCTCTCACTCACACCTAGGGTCAATTTAGAGTCACCAATCAGCCTAACATGCATGTTTTTGGTCTGTGGGAGGAAACCGGAGTACCCGGAGGAAACCCACGCATGCACGGGGAGAACATGCAAACTCCACCCAGAAAGGCCCCCGGACCGGGATTTGAACCGGCAACCTTCTCGCTGAGAGGCAGCAGCTCTACCAGTTGTGCCACCGTGCTGCCCATGGAATGAATGGGCCTACCTCCTGGATTTGGGTGTGGGCTGCCCCATGTAGGGGGCAGGTACATGTCTTGGATCTAGGGGGTATAGAGTGTGCATCGGGATTATGAATGGAACGTGTCGTTATTGTTTGTCTTTCTGTGAGTGAGGGGGAGGATAAGGGTGGGTCTGAGTGAGTGTGTCTGTGTATAAATGTCTAAGTGTCAGGCTGGGAATTGGACTGCCCCCTCTCTGATACATCTGAGGCTACTTGGTGTTGCGCTCCTACCACGTGGTCCCCCGGGTGGGTGTCCCTTTGCCTGCGGGCGTGCTTGGGGCCCTCGCTGCCGGGGGTTGGGCGCTTGGGCGTGTGTCGGCGTGGCCTGGTGTCTGCCTGGTGGGGCTCGGGTCCTCTGGTCCTGTCGGGTCTGGGCCTGAGGGGTGGGCGTCCCGGTGCCCGGGCCTCGGTGACCGGGCCTGGGGCTACGTCGGTGCAGCGGGCTCCGACGGGGGCCTGTGAGTTTGTCGCTGTTGGTCCCGGGGGGTCATTGTGTGTAGTCGCTGGTGGGGCTCTTCCTGTTCTCCCCTTTGGTCGGATCTGGGGAGTTGGTGAGTGGCTCGTCCTGTTCGGGTGGCCCTGGGGACTCTGGGCTCGGGGTCCTTCTTGGGGTCTTGGGCTCTGATCCCCCCTTTGTCTGCCTCGGGCCTTGGGGGGACGGATCTCTGATGCTTCGCGGTCACTATTGAATGTTCTATTCGAGGAACCTTATTCACTTATGCATGCTCACAACCACACACAAATGGGTGCAGGGATGTATATGTAGATATCATATGCAGATATGTAGATGGGTATGTGACTGAATATGAATGTATATGTATCTATACTGTATATTCATTTGTAAGTATGGGTATGTATATTTATGGAATTCTACTGCAAAGTCATGAATGTTATTATTCTTCATGCATGTGTTGCTGTGTTCTGTCATGTACTTTGCGGGATTGCGGACGGAGGTTGGGTGTGCTTGCCTTGTGCTTTTTTTGTGGATAATTGTTGTGTTTTGTTGTCTTACTTTCTGTCTTTCCTTTCTCTCTCTAAAAATAATAATAATAATAATAATATTCATACCGGTGTGAGAGTATGGCCGTAAGGTGAGAAGGGAGGCCATCTATAAAGGGGAAAAAAAAAAGAAGAAATTAATGGGTCCAGTAAGACGTGTACTGGTCCTGAAGGACTCGTCATTACTGGGTCCAGTAAGACGTGTACTGGTCCTGGGTCCAGTAAGACATGTACTGGTCCTGAAGGACTCATCATTACTGGGTCCAGTAAGACGTGTACTGGTCCTGAAGGACTCATCATTAATGGGTCCAGTAAGACGTGTACTGGTCCTGAAGGACTCATCATTACTGGGTCCAGTAAGACGTGTACTGGTCCTGAAGGACTCATCATTACTGGGTCCAGTAAGACGTGTACTGGTCCTGAAGGACTCATCATTAATGGGTCCAGTAAGACGTGTACTGGTCCTGAAGGACTCATCATTAATGGGTCCAGTAAGACGTGTACTGGTCCTGAAGGACTCATCATTAATGGGTCCAGTAAGACGTGTACTGGTCCTGAAGGACTCATCATTAATGGGTCCAGTAAGACGTGTACTGGTCCTGAAGGACTCATCATTAATGGGTCCAGTAAGACGTGTACTGGTCCTGAAGGACTCATCATTAATGGGTCCAGTAAGACGTGTACTGGTCCTGAAGGACTCATCATTAATGGGTCCAGTAAGACGTGTACTGGTCCTGAAGGACTCATCATTAATGGGTCCAGTAAGACGTGTACTGGTCCTGAAGGCCCACATATTTTCTGGTGAAGCACGTGAAGGAGCAGACGGCCGAAACATCTGAGCAGAACGTTTTCGTCGGCGCTGAGTGATTTAGAGCCGAAGAGGCTTCATCTTATCTGGACTCTTTTAGGCCCGTAAAAGCTTTCAGGTGCAGCAGGTCCGCCTGGACCCGGTTCTGGTACTGTTGGCAGCAGATGAAAGAGCAGAATGAGACCCAGATAACCAGGTCTCTGCAGGGATCCGCCACTCGCCCGGACTGTCAGCTCCTGGCAGGGCTGAACTTTATGTGTGGAACAGGTGGTTCCTCTGAGCGGGCCTCGGATCGGACCAGTCAGAACCTCTGGCCTCGTTGACAGCAGAGCGGACCTCTTATTTCTGAGGACCGCCACAGCTGGAATTTTCCACAAAAAAACCACAAAGACCTTTTTCAATTCAAATGATCTGGTTAAAAAAAGCTTCAGCTATTTTTTTTCTTTTATTTTGCTACTCTTAGCTTTTAGCGACTGTTCAGCTATTATTAGTCACTGTGCAGCAACTTTTAACTTTTAGCTAGCATTTTGCCTAACTTTTTATTTAAAGCTGCACTGACATCATGTGGTAACTATGCATCATTTTGCACTACATATATATATATATATATATATATATATATATATATATATATATATGTATATATATATATATATTATCATTGAACTATGTTCGTTTTTGCAAAATAAATTATAAATATATTAAAATTTCATTACACGTTATGGTAATTTTGTCGCTGGGACACGCCCACATTTTTCCGAGAACTTCCGCAATACGTCACGTGACGTAAGGAGATGACACGCTGCTCAGTGCGCACTTTGTAAACAACATGGCGACCGATACAGAACCGGACGAATTTAGCAATCTGAGTGAAGAATAGAGCGATTTTTAGTCAGTTTGGGAAGCCAAAGTTATTTCAGGGGGTTAAACAATAAACAGCAGGTTCTAATTTATGTCTGCAGCCGTATTTAATGAAGCATTACCAACGAGGAAGCAGGTGGCAAGCCGCGACTTGTCAGGACAGAGGAGGATGTGATGGAACCCGTTCACGTCGTCCACAGAGCACTGATTGGTACTGCTTTAATTAACGTATCCATCTAATAATTATTCAACATTACTTATAGTTTAAAAAAGATGAGTCTCTTTGAAGCATCCGTTTTATTTTCTATGTTTATTCTAACGTTATGTGCAAGTTTTACTGCACTCAGTCTTTACATCAAAAACGAAATTTCACTCTAATTATGTCTAAAGAGCATACTCTACCTCCTCATGATTCTACTTTTGATCTTAGCTGATACTGTTATTGAGTTTAATTGTTTTATTTTTTGTTTTATTGACATTTAATTATGTTGCACCTTTGTAAAGGATTATGAGGAGGTCAATATTAATACTGACCTCTTTACCTTAATTAATTTACTTATTCAGATTGAATAGTAATTTCACGGATTCTTTTCTTTTTCAGTTTACCCAATATTTCTGTGATCTTTATGATGGATAAATAAACAGAGCTATAGAGTGACAATGGACACGTTAACTTAGTTGGTATGCCAGGCGACACTACCATTTATTTAAAATAAATCACTAAATTAACACCATTACACTTGATTGATATGATTTCACTTTCTTTCAATTTAATACGTCAGCACACTTAAATTCAACACAACAGACTTCAATACTGGATGTTAACATATTTAGTCTGTGGGCTCTTTAGCTTAAAATAGTTTCCAGCTTAGAATTGAGGGAAAGGAGAGGAGGAAAGATTTAAAGTGCGACTAACCCCAAAATTAACTTTTTTTAGCTGATAAACTCCCTAGAATGTGTTTAAAATATTATCTAGCACTATGGCTGTGTTTATTTTCACATAATTGTGCATATCTGTGTAAATTGGCAATATTTGGCAATATTTGGTCTAAAACTGTGTTTACGGTAGTCCTTTGGGTTGAACAGAGGTTATTGCACCTTAATTTTCATATTGGTCAGGACTGTTCACTCTGATGTGTCTTGTACACTCTGATGTCACAAAGGTGGTTCAAGCAGAGCCAATCCCCTGCAGAGATGAGAAGTGCATACCTTATATGGAAGTGCTGCATTTCACTCCTGACAAGCGGTTTTATTTTTATTTTCATTTTCATTTTTTTAGGCCTTTGGTTTTGGATGGAATGGGTGGAATAGATAAATACATCTACATGTTTATTCTTTGTTGTAGCTTGGTGTATGTTGTTGGCTAGAGGTTTAACACTAGAAGTCCCAGGATTTTCGACCTCCCCCCAGAAGTCCTGAAAGAGGGTCAAAAGACCCTTAGTCCAAACCAACCATTAGTGGGCCATTAGTGGGTCCACATTAGTGGGCCATTAACTGCCTTTTGTTATAAATATGCGTGCACACAACTCAGACACCCCCACCACACCAGACTGCACAAACTGCATTCCAATGTTTCCACCAGGTAAGTAAGACTCTGCTTGCACTTCCCCCCTTAGTCAGAAGAGAGGCCCTGACCTGAATTCACACATAACAGACCCTGAAGTTATCTCACAGTTGAACATTTTGGGACATCCACTGAACGGAAAGCTTTGTCTGCTCCAGAACAATTTTATGCATAAAATTGTCTTATTCTGCTGTGCTGACTATCCTGTAACTTTGATGTTCTGTCAAATAAATTATTTTGCTTACAAGTACTGTCTCTCTCCTTGTCCTTGGCGCATGTATATACGGTGCGTGCCGGCACATGCAGGTGGCCCATTGCTGTGTTCTAAAACATGCTTGACCTATTGTTGTCCGTCACCTGACGGACAGACACAGGTCACATGACATGAAGTCAACTGACGGACCGACATAGGTCACACGACATGAGGTCAACTGACGGACCGACACAGGTCACATGACATGAGGTCAACTGACGGACCGACAAAGGTCACATGACCTGAGGTCAAGTGACGGACCAACACAGGTCACATGACCTGAGGTCAAGTGACAGACCAACACAGGTCACACGACATGAAGTCAACTGACAGACCGACACAGGTCACATGACATGAGATCAAGTGACGGACCGACACAGGTCACATGACCTGAGGTCAAGTGACGGACCAACACAGGTCACATGACCTGAGGTCAACTGACAAAACGACACAAGTCACATGACATGAAGTCAACTGACGGACCGACACTGGTCACACGACATGAGGTCAACTGACGGACCAACACGGGTCACTTGACCTGAGGTCAACTGACGGACCGACATAGGTCACACAACATGAAGTCAACTGATGGAACGACACTGGTCACTCGACATGAGTTCAACTGACGGACCGACACAGGTCACACGGCATGAGGTCAACTGACGTACCGACACAGGTCACACGGCATGAGGTCAACTGACGTACCGACACAGGTCACATGACCTGAGGTCAACTGACGGACCGACACAGGTCACATGACCTGAGGTCAACTGACGGACCGACACAGGTCACATGACCTGAGGTCAACTGACTGACCGACACAGGTCACATGACCTGAGGTCAAGTGACGGACAGACACTGGTCACACGACATGAGGTCAACTGACGGACCAACACGGGTCACTTGACCTGAGGTCAACTGACGGACCGACATAGGTCACACAACATGAAGTCAACTGATGGAACGACACTGGTCACTCGACATGAGTTCAACTGACGGACCGACACAGGTCACACGGCATGAGGTCAACTGACGTACCGACACAGGTCACACGGCATGAGGTCAACTGACGTACCGACACAGGTCACATGACCTGAGGTCAACTGACGGACCGACACAGGTCACATGACCTGAGGTCAACTGACTGACCGACACAGGTCACATGACCTGAGGTCAAGTGACAGACTGACACAGGTCACATGACCTGAGGTGAACTGACGGACCAACACAGGTCATATGACCTGAGGTCAAGTGACGGACCAACACAGGTCACACGACCTGAGGTCAAGTGACGGACAGACACTGATCACACGGCATGAGGTCAACTGACGGACCGACACTGGTCACACGACATGAGGTCAACTGACGTACCGACACAGGTCACACGGCATGAGGTCAACTGACGTACCGACACAGGTCACATGACCTGAGGTCAACTGACGGACCAACACAGGTCACTTGACCTGAGGTCAACTGACGGACCGACATAGGTCACACAACATGAAGTCAACTGATGGAACGACACTGGTCACTCGACATGAGTTCAACTGACGGACCGACACAGGTCACACGGCATGAGGTCAACTGACGTACCGACACAGGTCACACGGCATGAGGTCAACTGACGTACCGACACAGGTCACATGACCTGAGGTCAACTGACGGACCGACACAGGTCACATGACCTGAGGTCAACTGACTGACCGACACAGGTCACATGACCTGAGGTCAAGTGACGGACTGACACAGGTCACATGACCTGAGGTGAACTGACGGACCAACACAGGTCACATGACCTGAGGTCAACTGACGGACCGACACAGGTCACACGACATGAGGTCAACTGACGGACCGACACAGGTCACACGGCATGAGGTCAACTGACGTACCGACACAGGTCACATGACCTGAGGTCAACTGACGGACCGACACAGGTCACATGACCTGAGGTCAACTGACTGACCGACACAGGTCACATGACCTGAGGTCAAGTGACGGACTGACACAGGTCACATGACCTGAGGTGAACTGACGGACCAACACAGGTCACATGACCTGAGGTCAAGTGACGGACCAACACAGGTCACATGACCTGAGGTCAAGTGACGGACCAGCACAGGTCACACGGCATGAGGTCAACTGACGGACCGACACAGGTCACACGACATGAGGTCAACTGACGTACCGACACAGGTCACACGGCATGAGGTCAACTGACGTACCGACACAGGTCACATGACCTGAGGTCAACTGACGGACCGACACAGGTCACATGACCTGAGGTCAACTGACGGACCGACATAGGTCACACGACATGAAGTCAACTGATGGACCGACACTGGTCACTCGACATGAGGTCAACTGACGGACCGACACAGGTCACACGGCATGAGGTCAACTGACGTACCGACACAGGTCACATGACCTGAGGTCAACTGACGGACCGACACAGGTCACATGACCTGAGGTCAACTGACTGACCGACACAGGTCACATGACCTGAGGTCAAGTGACGGACTGACACAGGTCACATGACCTGAGGTGAACTGACGGACCAACACAGGTCACATGACCTGAGGTCAAGTGACGGACCAACACAGGTCACATGACCTGAGGTCAAGTGACGGACCAGCACAGGTCACACAACATGAAGTCAACTGACGGACCAACACAGGTCACATGACATGAGGTCAACTGAGGGACCGACACAGGTCATATGACCTGAGGTCAAGTGACGGACCAACACAGGTCACATGACCTAAGGTCAACTGATGGACTGACATAGGTCACATGACCTGAGGTCAACTGACGGACCGACACAGGTCACACGGCATGAGGTCAACTGACGTACCAACACAGGTCACATGACCTGAGGTCAACTGACAAAACGACACAGGTCACACGACATGAAGTCAACTGACGGACCGACACAGGTCACATGACCTGAGGTCAACTGATGGACTGACATAGGTCACATGACCTGAGGTCAACTGACGGACCGACACAGGTCACACGGCATGAGGTCAACTGACGTACCAACACAGGTCACATGACCTGAGGTCAACTGACACAACGACACAGGTCACATGACATGAAGTCAACTGATGGACCGACACAGGTCACACGGCATGAGGTCAACTGACGTACCAACACAGGTCACATGACCTGAGGTCAACTGACACAACGACACAGGTCACATGACATGAAGTCAACTGACGGACCGACACAGGTCACAGGACCTGAGGTCAAGTGACGGACCAACACAGGTCTTATGACCTGAGGTCAACTGACAAAACGACACAGGTCACACGACATGAAGTCAACTGACGGACCGACACAGGTCACATGACCTGAGGTAAACTGACGGACCGACATAGGTCACATGACCTGAGGTCAAGTGACGGACCAACATATGTAGCCCACTGAAAGGGACCGGGGGATTTAGAAGCCAAGTTCACTTGCGCAAAAAAGCGCAGCCTTAGTCAAATTAGTGTGCCCCCTCCTGTGGTGCGCCAGTAATGGCCTTATTTACAAAACAAAAGCGCCTGTTAACAGCTCATTATAGGATGTTAGCTAAAATCCTTCGGGTCACTCGACCCGTCTCTGGGTTCCAAAGGTAGAAATGTTGAATGACCCTTCTCTGGGACTTCTAGTGTTAATTTGTTTTAGGTTGTTGCAGGTGGAGGCGTGAACAAAAGCACAACTCTACCTCCACCCCTCCTTGTCTCTCGACACACCCATTTTCAGGGAGATTTTGGAATGAGGAGTTATCGATCCACAGGGTGTGGAGTTGCTCTTTAAGGAGAATTGGGAGGTTAAGAGAGGAAGTTTATCTTGCACTTATGAAACCAGATGACACTCTTCCATACGCGTCCAGCTAAGATATCATCACACCTCCAGCAAGCAAACAGCGGCTCCTTTACCTTAAGACGTCCGCCTCGGTTCTGGTAAAGAGCTGTGATCAGCTTTGGACTGACGAGTCGTCGGTCCCGCAAGTCCAAGCTGGACTCCACACGTGTTTACCTTGTCGGTGTCGGTGATACTCGCTTTCGTCGGCAGAAGCCGTGGCAGTCGTGGCTTTTTGGCTCAAGATAACTTATTCCAGGAAGGAATAACAAAGTTTTGAGCTTACGCTCATTCGAAGTGGGCTCATAACAGCAGGTTATCAGTCCCAGCTGGATGACGAAGGTCGTTAGCTCTTGACCAAGCGTACCCCAGCCCTTTGGGAAGGTTCACATCTCTTTTGAAGCTCCCAGCAAAACTCTGAAGCGTTTTAGCAAAACTTAGAACTTAAAGCAGGATCAAAGAGGAGTGAGACTTGGCTCTTTTTCATTGGTCCACTTGTTATCACTATTCAAGGTGAAATTCAGCGCAGAGAAGGAAATTGTTTAGGAAAAGTATCTGAGTGAGAGACTTTCAGACGCTAGATGAGAGTTTTAGCTGAACTCAACAAAAACAACTCCTGAGCAAGTCAATCTGACACCTCATTCAACTTTGTCATAGATATTTTGAGTAGACACTTTCATTTGGTCAAGCAACACAGTAATACTACATATTAAAAGAATAACAGCACATAACATATATCATGAAAATGACAAAAGTTATTCTTTTGATCACATCAGCCTAAAATCAAAGATAGAAATAGTCTCTTTTGGTGACTATGTTCTCAGATTACAGCTAATGGAATGATTTTGTGGTAAATGTCTTGCTTTACTGAGAGGTCAGTAAAGGTCATCTCTGGAACAGTTCAAAAGTACACAGGTGTTAAAAAGTGGACTTGGTCATGCCCACTACACCTTGTAGCACTTTGAGATTTTCATTAATGAAAAGTGCGTTATAAATTGAATTCATTATTATTATTATTATTATTATTAAATAACATCACTACATTTTCATAGCTGGAGCATCAGGCTGTGCAGTACCTGGTTTCAGCTGTAATAATCCTCCACCATCCTCCTCCAGCTGGGACATGAAGGCTTCTGAATTTAACACCGCCTCTCTGTCGTCACAGTTCAGCCGTAAGTTCATCAGTATCTGTGCAGTCTTGTTTGAATGTATGTGCGTGATATAGATTTAATTATTGTGTGTGTGTGTGTGTGTGTGTGTGTGTGTGTGCAGGTGTGTGTGTTTGCAGGTGACTTTGTGACTTACAGTAGTAGTCAGACTACAAGCATGTGGGAGTGGTGGCGCAGAGGTTAAGAAGGTGAGCTTGTGATCGGAAGATCGCCGGTTCAAGCCCCGGTACTGACAACATAAAAATGTGGGTGGGATAAGTGAAGCAGTCACACCTGTCTCCACCCTCATCTGCCCCACTCTGGGCCCTTGAGCAAGGCCCTTAACCCACACCATCTGCTCCCCTGGGAACCCTAGATATCAGCTCTCTGCTCCACACAGAGGGCTGTGGTAGCTCGGTGGTCTGTGGTTGTGTCAGGAAGGGCATCTGGCGTAAAAACAATTGCCAAGACTTCATGTGACTAGCTCGCTGTGGCGACCCCTGACAAGGGAGAAGCCAAAAAAAAAAGTCAGGCTACAAGCACAATCAACTTTGTTATGCAGGTACTTGGTTGCTATGTAAAAAAGAAAAGAAAAAAAAGAACAATTATATAATGTGCAGAAATGAAGAATTCATCCCAGATCTAAGGTAAACTGGATCAGATCTGAACTGATGGCATGGAGGACAAGGTGGAGCATTCTCATGCACAGAACATCAGAAACATCAGCTTTATAATAGGTGTTACTCTATTTTTTTTTTTACATGTGTAACATTATAAAACACTGTTGACATGGCTATATTGATCATTGTATTGCATAGACATTCATTTTCTAACAAATGCGTTTACAGTCTCGTTTCACTGTAATGATAAATGCATGTGCCACGTCTAAAAATACTTTAATAAAAAACATAGTCAGTGAAATAATTAGTTAAGTACCGGTAATCAGTTTGTTACTGCTCAATAATTACTGAAAGACACCAGACAAAGAAAGAAAAGTCGATTTTTGTGTTATGTTGCACCAGTAGCTGTGACGGTGATGAGCTGTTTGGAACTACTGAGAGCTGCATGAACCACATGACCGCCTATCGGCGAGTTCAAAGAGAGACACAACTCTCTCTCTGTGGCTCTTGTAGGGAGATCGCAGCGGTCAGTTTTGCTGACTGTACAATATTCCAGATGAAAGATTTGTGTAGATTTTATCTGACACAAACGTATCATCAATATTCACGAGTTCTCTCTTTTTCAGTTTAATACCAATAATTCTATACCTTGGAGGTGATATTTAAAGACATGAAACGTCAATTTATGAACTGAGTCATTTAATTAACAAATCATTGAATTACATCACACATTTGTACATGTTTGGATCGATCGAAATTTCCTATAACTAACTGTTCACAGATTAAAACATAGGAACAACAGGACACAAGTTATTATCTTATAATAACTTATATCTCTGCAGGCATTTAGCTTAAGTTTACTGTCTTAAATAAGAAAGTTTCAGAGTAGGAGGAAGATGAAGGATGAGGAGAGGTACTATCTTGATGTGTTTTAACCAGAAACATGGCAGCTCTCCGGCCGATCTCGGCTACACGTTGGTACACTTGGCAAAGCATTTGACGACTTTGTTACCTCGTGAAGACGGTCAGTCCCCAGTTGGTCCAACTGGCCAGTTCGTTTACCGTTCTCAGCGTCTCCAGACGTCTGCCTTGACTCGCACCGAAGTAACGGCCGTTCCTGGTTTGGCTTTTCAAGATAAGACGTTCTTTAAAGGAATGTCAATAAAGTGAAGCTTTCTACAGCTTGAAATGGATTTATAACAGGCATGTTATAAATCTTTAACTGAATGACGCGTCCTTAGTGTGTGACTGGTGTTCATTCAGCTCTTTTGGGGAACCTCATGGCTTGAGTTCCTCCACCGACTCTCTGCAAGTTCCAGCAAAGCTGAGAACTTTAAGAAAGGATCTGAGATCAGTGTGACTTGTCCTTCTCCGATTGGTTCAAACGAACCAGTGGATGAAGGTCAGTCGGATAGGAGAGGATCAGTTTTTTAGAACAGAGAAGTTGTTTAGAATGAAGAGAAAAAGATTAGACTGGAGCCAACTTCATAAAACAACTGATTAAAACTGTATTCTAACTTCTAACAAAACTGAGGAGTTCAGTCTGACATATTAATTCACTTTCACCGTTTGATTCATCATATGAAGAAGTGATCATTATTTTGAAATAGCATAAAACATGATCAACCAATGACAAGTTATTCTCAGAATTAATTCTGAATTAACACACATTAAAAGGAAGTCTCTTCTGAAATAATGTGTTTTGATTCAAATAAATGTAATAAAAGTATTACTGTACCTTCAGGAATAACTCCCAAAAAGTTCCTTACTGAAAGCGATCAGAGAAGTGTTTCTGAGGTCAAGGTTGTATCAGAGACCACGTCTGGTTCACTACACTCTGGTCTTTTCGTTTCATAGCTAGTAGTTTTTATTGTACTATTTCATTTAAGTGTTTCATTTGTTTTTGAGTAAAATTCTTGTTATTAAAATCATAATTTATTCTTTATTTATTTAATTGCTTTACATGTGTTCGCCAGTTTGTTTGACATATTGTACTTTATGAAATGTTCATAAACAAAAACAATAAATTATTTAAACTTGAATATTTGACCCCAGATAAGGACCGTGTTTATAAAACATTTTCAAATAGGTCAAAGTGGATTGATTGATTGATTTATTGATTTATTGATTGAATTTTGTGAATTTTATTTGGACTGAGGCCATGGTCTTGAGCCGGAAAAGGGTAGAGTGCCCTCTCCGGGTCGGGGAGGAGGTCCTGCCCCAAGTGGAGGAGTTTAAGTATCTCGGGGTCTTGTTCACGAATGAGGGAAAACTGGAGCGTGAGATCGATAGGCGGATAGGTGCAGCATCCGCAGTGAAGCGGGCGCTGTACCGGTCTGTCGTGGTGAAGAGAGAGCTGAGTCAAAAGGCAAAGCTCTCAATTTACCGATCGATCTACGTTCCCACCCTCATCTATGGTCATGAGCTTTGGGTTGTGACCGAAAGAACGAGATCTCGGATACAAGCGGCTGAAATGAGTTTTCTCCGCAGGGTGTCTGGACTCTCCCTTAGAGATAGGGTGAGAAGCTCAGTCATCCGGGAGGGACTCGGAGTAGAGCCGCTGCTTCTCCACATCGAGAGGAGCCAGTTGAGGTGGCTCGGGCATCTGGTTAGGATGCCTCCTGGACGCCTCCCTGGTGAGGTGTTCCGGGCATGTCCCACCGGGAGGAGACCCAGGACACGCTGGAGGGACTATGTTTCTCGGCTGGCCTGGGAACGCCTTGGGATTCCCCCAGAGGAGCTGCTCCAAGTGGCTGGGGAGAGGGAAGTCTGGGCCTCCCTACTTAGGCTGCTACCCCCGCGACCTGACCCCGGATAAGCGGAAGAAAATGGATGGATGGATGGATATTTGGACTGTATTTGGACATTTTTGTAAAAATAAAAACACTAAGATGATTTTTATTGTGAATTGGCGTTGTATTAAATTAAATTGAATTAAATTTGTCTCTCCATTGTAGCTTTAAAAAAAACCTCATTTGTTTGCAAAATACTTAGCTTGGTATCTAAGTAAGGAATTATTTCATGACTGCAAAGGCAACTTGTTGATGCAACAACTTGAGGGTACCATTAAAATGATGGGGTGTTTGTAATGAAGAAAGAAATTCATTGAACAGTTTTGTTTGTTTATCACCACATCCCAACCACATTTTGTTTCAAGGGTCTTAAAAGCCTGTTTGACTCCCAAATGTGAAGAAAAGCAGAATGCAATTATTACCACTGGATGATTTATTTTTAGAGAGCAACTGAAAGAAAATACAAGGATTCAGCTTCCTAACTAGCATTTGAGTCAAATTAATTACATGTAATATCTATCACAAAACTCCCAAAATTAAATCAGTTCCAAATAAATTTATTTTCAAAGTTCCTCTCCATCCCACAAGTAGCTTTATAAGTTTTTTTAAAACATTTGTTTTAAAGTGTCATATAATAAATTTTGAGAGATAAACCTTTAACACTATGGCTGAAGATTTCTGCATTGAATCTGTAGAACACCTGTCACGATACAGTGTGGCGTCGAGGGATGAGCCCAGTGGTGCAGACAGGCAGGCTCAGAGGCACGAGTAAAAATCAAAAACACTTTAATAAGACAAAATCAAAACACTGGCGTGGCAGTACAAAACAAAACCTAAAACTGACGCTCAAACTGTGGCTGGAATACTAGAACTACAAATACGTACAGACGAGATGTACTCACGAAACCAAGGAGCTGAGACACGACACACCAGGGAACAGGGACAATGACCCGACAATGATACACACATGAACGCAAACTAATATACACTGTATAATTACCTAAACTCATAACACCTGAGACGTTTGGCAGAGAATTAAAAAATAACACCTGAGAGACGTAGACACGCAGACCTGACAGACACAGGATGTAAGGAGGGAGACAGACCTACAGAGGGAACCATCCTTACAACACCGGCTTCGTAGAGGCAAAATCAAGCGAACCAACTCTGAGTTTGTGCATGGTGAGGAAATTTCACAAATGAAATAGAATTAAGAAATAAAATGCTAAATGTTTGGGCAGAAGTTGTTCAAAAATCAAAGCAAGAATGATCAAAAACAGCTGTCAGGCCATTTTATTTTTTTTATTTCTTTTTATTAACAATGTATTTTTTTCTGTTTAAATTTAAGTTGTAATTTGGTTCTGTGCATTTTTTATATTCAGGTGGCAGACATCATGTACTGTATTTATATTATTAACATATATAAATGAATTAAATCAAGAAAACGTTGCTATTTCCAGTGTTAGCTATTTAAAAGAAAATAGTTGTTTTTGCTGCAATTATTTTTAAATACAGTATTGTGTCAATAAATAAAAAAAAGTAAAAAAAATAAAAAGTTCTGACATTACCGCCTGGTATCTTATTTGGGGCGTGTCTTTTATGTATGGGCAGATATAATAAGATTTCATCTTCTTTCTGCTCCCTTCATTTTATCCTACTTGTATTCTTGTATCTGATGAAACTGTCTTGTATTGTTCTTTTAAAATGAATGAATAAACATCAATCAATCAATCAATATATACAGTATATGAGGAGTTTTTATTTATTTTTAGAAATAGAAAATGACAAATTCCAGAAAAACTAGCAGCTTTAAAAAACATTGAAGGTGACTGTGCATTGTAGTTCACGTGTGAAATTTTCTGGAGAGCCATGCGCATCTGTCACACTTTTATTTTGATAGTAAAAACAACGAACATCCGGTGCTGTGCCGAAGGATGTGCCCCCTTTGAAAGACTGATTCCAGGTTTCAGTAACCTTAAAAATAAAAACTTAATTGTGAAGAAGAAGAAAAATGTTCGCCAATATACACACTATCTATACGTTATGATTGTAGCAACCATCAAACATTTCAAGATATTCGTTTTTTTAATTTTTAATTTTATTTTTTTTTAGAAAAAAATTAGCGTAGCTTTAAAAAAAAAACCTAGCGTAAATTTATATTTAAATAAAGTTAAGCTCTCATCTCATTAACTGGGTTCATGGAAGCAGTTTAAAAAAACACACATTGCCCGCCTTACTGCTAGTAGGACTATTTTCGGCACAACACCGGTGTGGTGGCTGCTTCCGGTGCCCGACAGTTTGAGAGCGCGCCTCATGACGTCACCAGTGAGTTCTCTGTCTGTTTGTGAACGCAGCCAGGCGGTTTCCCTGCTCTGACTTCAAAGCGACTTTGTTTCCGGTTTGTTGGGGATTTAAATCATCTAAACGGAACATGACGTTTCCTGCGACCATCTGAGGAGTTTTGTTTTTCTCTTAAAACGTCAATTAATAAAGTGAAACAACATGAGAAGCAGGAGCAACTCTGGCGTTAAACTGGACAACTATGCTCGGGTAGTGCAGCAAACTATCCTGCAGCACCAGGTGAGTGTTCAAAGTGTTTTCATGTTGGTTGTTGTGCATCAGTCTGGTGACGCCCAGCAGTTCAATGTGTAGTCTAAAGTTTTTATTTTATTTTTTATGTGTAGTCTAAAGTAAGATTGTCCTTCCTGCACACAGTCAAAGGGTGAAAGCAGAGGTTAAAGCATGCAGGGAGGGAGGTAAAGGGACATTTCGCAACTGTGGAGCTCTGACACAAGTCACACTGTGCTTTTGTAGAAGAAACAAAGTGTCACTGAAGTGAAGTATTAAATGCATGCTTGTCAACTGGATGCTGACGTCATCTTGTGTTTTGACACTAAAGTCTTGAAGCTTTTAGGATTTGTTGGACATCAGCCACTTTGTGCCAGCTCTGATGGACTTGCCACATCTTGTCATGGACTTCAGTGGGAAAGCTAAACATCTGCATACTTCTGGAATGGACCCATGCCTTGCATTTTATTTCCATTGAACTTCACCACATCCATAACAATAACTTGCAGTAATGCATATACCTGTATATGAAAAGTTGGGACACTAAACAAATTGTGAATAAAAACTGAATGCAATGATGTGGAGATGGCAAATATCAACATTTTATTCGTAGAACATAGATGACAGATTAAAAGTTTAATCTGAGTAAATGTAACATTTTAAAGGAAAAATATGTTGATTCAAAATTTCACAGTGTCAACAAATCCCAAAAAAGTTGGGACAAGTAGCAATAAGTGGCTGGAAAAAGGAAATTGAGCATATAACGAACAGCTGGAAGACCAATTAACACTAATTAGGTCAATTGACAACATGATTGGGTATAAAAAGAGCTTCTCAGAGTGTCAGTGTCTCTCAGAAGCCAAGATGGTAAGAGGATCACCAATTCCACCATTGTTGCACAGAAAGATAGTGCAGCAATACCAGAATGGTGTTACCCAGCGTAAAATAGCAAAGACTTTTAAGTTATCATCATCAACCGTGCATAACATCATCAAAAGATTCAGAGAATCTGGAACAATCGCTGTGCGTAAGGGTCAA
>JBBPBX010007938.1:8702-63876 GCA_038048925.1 Garcialebias charrua
TTCTCCTTAGGAGTGACAAGGATGGATAAGATCAGGAATGAGATCATCAGAGGTACAGCACATGTTGAACAACTGGGAGATAAAGTTAGGGAGGACACACTGAGACTGACTTAAGAGGTGGATGTTATTCGATGTTTTGTTTTTGTACTACTAGTGTTTAGAGTATTCTTAGTTTAGCGTATTTCTTAGTTCATATCTTAGATCTTTTTACTGTTTTTCTTTACAATTTTTACTTATGTTGGATGTAACTGGGACCCTGAGTACCGGTACACAATTAATGACAAATAAAGAAACTTTGGACTTGACTTTTGACTTTGGCTGTATATACACATTTCAGTTTTGCAGTTTTGTTTACCATTCAAATTGGATAATGGGACAGAAATGCAGAAGTTTTTAATATTTTATTTTTAAATGAAGTCGGCACTGGACAAATCCTACATTCTACATGCTTGATCCGTACTAATTCCGAGAGGGGTTTGTTTTTCTGTGACTATTTTGGCAGAGATATTATTAAAATACATACCCTTTCCAAAAATAAGAATATCATGGAAAAGTTGTTTAACTTCCATAATTCCATTCAAAAATATAATATTTAAAGCTGCTATATGTAATTTTCTGTAGAGTGCAGCACTTAGAAATATTTTCAACAGGGAAAAGCATTCTGCTCCCTCCCCCTCAGAGACATATATGGTCTGCTCCCCCGTGGTCTGTTGAACTTGAGATCAGCTCTGCCTCCGCTGCATGTCCACTCGGAGCCGCTGCATATTCTGTGTTTATATGTTAATAAAACGTTCTAAAAAAATTAAATAAAACCGTGGAGCGCTGGTCCAGCACACCAGAAGACCAGGAAATCTGCAGAGCCTCGGGCAGCCACGTTGAACCCTAGTTTAATTCGCTCGTGACAATTTCATTTCCTCATTCATTCCAGTCAGCGGAGGGAGTGGAGCGGAGCGAGGAGGAAGCGATTATTTGACTTTTGGCAAAAAAAAAAAAAGTCCAGAAAAGGGATGAAGAAGGGGAATTTAATACATTTGTGTCACATACAAAACAGTTTTGCATCGCTTTGCAATTCTTTGAATGAGAACGTGCCGCGGCCGCTGCGGGCTGACGGGGGTGGGGGGGGTTAGGAGCGTGGAAGTCTGTTTTTATTGGCTGGTTAAAACTCTGTTTTTATTGGCTGGTTAAGGATGGGTCACTGTTTTTATAAATGCTGATAGAGAAGCAAGGGGACTATAGTTTTTTTCAGAGATTACTTTGTCTAACATCAGTCTGTCAGGAGATAGTGGCAGAGTGAAGAAATATGTTAAAAAATATTGTTAGAAAAGTTACAGACTGCACTACAAAACTACATGCTGAACCTTTAATAGATGATAGATTCAGGGTCCACAATTTAAACAATTTCAAGTATTTATTTGTTTATTTTTACATAATTTGGGCTTCCAGCTCATGAAACCCACAAAAACAGGATTAAAAAAATTAGAATACTGTGAAGAAATCAGCCCACACTACTTCTCAGTTTTTGCAGAAAAAAATAAATTAGGTTCACAACAAGTCAATCAAAATATGGTACTTTCAAAACGATATGTCAATCTTCAATACATGGTTGGGAATCAGGCTGTGGCATTGACTGGGAGTTATGGAAGCCCAGATTTCCTTGATGCTTGTTGTCAGTTCTTCTTTGTTGTTGGGTCTGGTGCTCCTCATTTTCCTCTTGAGAATACTCCATAGCAGTGGTGGGCCACCGACCGCTAGGTAGCGCTAATGCGCTAATCCGCTTATAACGTAGCTAAATAATCTGTTAGCTTTACAGCAGATTGACTAAGTTTGGATTTGTGCTATTTTTATTTAAAATGCAGTACCGCTAATAACTAATTATCTATCAGTAAAAACGAAATAACGTATTTACGAGCTCGGACGACAGCTAACAGACTATATCCTGTCAGCGCCGGATGTGGTCCGTGACAAAAAAGCGTCCCCCTCAGTCTCTTGGTGTGTGCTCTCTCTATAGCAGTTAGCAGCCAGTGTGTTACTCTGCAGCCTTATTGCTTGTTTTCGAAGAGTCAGACGAAGACTTTTTAACATGGAGGGTGAACTTGTGGATGTTTCTCAGCGGCCTACGCGACGCGTCTGGATTTAAAAAAAAAGTTCGCCACATTAGCACTCTTCAAAATGGCGTCCGCGACGGCCAAAGAAGCCAGGATTTTACAACAAAACACGGTAAAACAATTATTTCTTTGCTGAGAAAAAATATATTTCATAGCTGACGTTATAGCACAAGTTTTTCTGAGCTTGAGAGTTTCACGAAATGGTCAAATCTGCTGGATTTAAAAAAAGTAGTTCACCATTAGGACTCTTCAAAATGGCGTCCGCGACGGCCACAGAAATTAAGAACATAAAATAGCTGACAGGGCAGCAAACTTACATACTCAGGGAATCACAAGGAACTCAGGAGACAGAGGCAACAGGAGACAATGCCAGGACAACGATAAACACAGAGATACAGACTTATTTTTGATTTGATTTGATGTTCATTCATTCATTTTAAAAGAACAATACAAAACAGTTTCATCAGATACAAGGATGAATAGACTTTTAGCTGAATGGATGGATGATCTTTAACAAGTTCTAAAATCATTAAAATTTAACCTCAGCTTGTGCCTCTGACCCAACAGAACCTCCTTCAGCAGCAGAACCCTCTGTGGTTCTCTGCAGGACTTCATCAGTCTCTCTCCTGGTTCTGGAGGAGTTCTGACCCACTCTTCTTTCCATTGTTGCTTCAGTTCTTTGAGGTTTCTGCTCAGCTCTCTGAAGGTCCCACCTTCAGGTTCAGGTTCTGGACTCTGACTGGGCCGTTGATTTGATTTGATTTGATGTTTATTCATTCATTTTAAAAGAACAATACAAAACAGTTTCATCAGATACAAGAATACAAGTAGGATAAAATGAAAGGAGCAGAAAGAAGATGAAATCTTATTATATCTGCCCCTTATTTCACAGTTTGTTCAACCAATGATAACCTTCAAACTACATCACAAAATGAATAACTCTACTTAATTTTTCTAACTGTAATACACAAACTACATCACAAAATGAATAACTCTACTTAATTTTTCTAACTGTAATACACAAACACACTAAGCTACATCATAAGTACAACATAAGTGTAATACACAAACACACTAAGCTACATCATATATAGTTTTTGAGCAAGTCCTTTTTGACCTTTTTCTTAAATGTATACATTGATTTTGCATTTTTAACATCACTCTCCAGAACATTCCACAATCCAACTCCCTGAATTGAGGTAGACCGTCCCTTTAAGCTGGTTCTGAATTGTGGTTTGATGAATATCTGTCCCTTTAAGATTGTAATAACTTTGTCTAAATTTCTTTGGATATTTAAAGGTAATGTGTTATTATGAGCCCTATACATAACTGATAAAATACTATATTCTACCAATTCCTGGAATTTCAATAAATTTAGCTGAAGAAACAAGGTGTTTGATGGGTGACTGAAATGTTTTCTGGTGATTACTCTTACAGCTCTCTTTTGTAAAATAAAAACAGGCTTTGTAATTGTTTTGCACGCTTTTCCCCAAACCTCAATACAATAGATTAAATGTGGAACAATGATTGTGTTATACAACATATACAGAGCTTTATCAATTAAAAAATCCCTGACTTTATATACAGGTACATGAACACACAGCATGACAATCACAAACACCTGGACAACAAAATGGAGGAGATAAGCAAGACAATTAACAGAGAGACCAGGGAGTGTAGGGATGGGGACCCACCACCTGAGAGCAACATGCTTACAACTGTTATCTTGAAGTTCTAGGGTGTAGAGAGCCACAGAAACGGTTATGGTAGGCCGGATTTGGCCCACGGGCCTTGAGTTTGACACATGCGATCTAGTGGTACTAAAAGTAACAAAAGAAGAAAAAAAACAGCCAAATATGTCTGCAGTTTAGCTAACAGACTTTGGAATGGGTACATTTTGTCCTTGTCAAACCTGTTGAAGAGAACCAAACTAAATACTCTGAAACTCAAACAACTTACTGTATAACAGTTCATGCACCGCTAGTTGGCAGTGTAGTGCAAATATTGCATAACTTGCTGCTACCAATTGTTGAATTTAATTAGCGGATTAGAATTAGCTTCCCCTAATTTTCATAAGACATTAGTGCTTTTGAAATTGCGGACCTAAATAAATTAATTAGTGCTTTAGAAATAGCGGAACTAATTTTTGGATTAGCGTTGCCCACCACTGCTCCATAGATTCTCAATTGGGTTTAGGTCCGGCTTGTTGGCTGGCCAGTCAAGCACTGTGGCATGGGCAGCAAACCAGGTTTTGGTGTTTCTGGCAGCATGGGCAGTGGTCAGGTCCAGTGGGTGTAACGCGTTACTTAGTAACGCGTTACAGTAATGACATTACATTTTTCAGTAACGTAGTAGTGTAACGCACTACTTTGAAAATGCCTGTAATATATTACAGTTACTAACAAAACCTTACATTCGTTACTTGCGTTACAATCAAGACCTTTCGGAGAATAGTTTTATTTATTTATTTTATTTTACCTTTCGGAGAAGAGTTGTGGGACGAGGACGACGGAGCAGACCATAGACATTATATATAGATATCTATGGAGCAGACTGTCACGTGGGGAAAACAAAGACGTACGCGATGACGTCGGAACGTCATACGTCAACGTACATAGACATATAAAGGTACATAGACATACGGCGATGTCATTTTATGGATGGAAGTATTCATATTATTTTTCTTTTGTCACGAGAAAGGACAAGAACATTACAGTAGTGTGCAAGCTATGTCTGGGCCACAACAAGACACTGTCTACTGCTGCGAACTCGACGTCAAATCTTTACAAGCATTTACAAAGACAACACGCTAATGCTAAGCTAGTTGCTAAAGAGCCGCAGAGGGATGGTGCAAGTTTGATGCCGCCACCGTTTAAGCAGGCTCGGCTTGAATTTCACCGCCAGGCAACCACTACAAAGGCTGAGGTAAACAAACTTGTAAACAAACATTTCAGATGTTTTATTTTTTATTTTGTTTTATTTTTTTAAAACAGAAGTTTTACATTTTGAATGGCACGTTTACATATGCATTGTGCTTGTTATGTAGCACTGCTGTTTTACTTTTTCATCAAAAATGAGTGTCAAAAAGATCTCTAATATCATTATTGAAAGATAAAAATTAATACAGGTTAAATCTCAGGTACAGTATTAGAGTAATCCGAAAGTAATGTAACTAAGTTACTTTCAGAACTGAGTAACTAAGTAGTGTAATATGTTACTTTTTAAAAAAGTAACTAGTAATGTGTAACTAATTACTTATTTTGGGTAACTACCCCAACACTGGTCAGGTCCTGCTGGAAGATGAAATCTGCATCTCCATACAGATCCTCAGCAGAAGGAATCATGAAGTTCTGTAAAACATTCTGGTAGACTGTTGCAGTTACCTTGGATTTAAGAAAGCAGAGTTTACAAACACCTGCACCGGACATTGCACCTCAAATCATGACTGATGTGGATATTTCACACTGAACCTCAAGCAGTATGGGCTCTGTTCCTCACCCTTCTTCCTCCAAACCCTTGGACCTTGATTTCTGAATGAAAGACACACTTTATTTTCATTGAAAAAGAGGACAGAGGAACCCGACAGTTGTAGCCCATCTCCCGGATGTGTCTGAATGTGGTGGTGTTTTAAGCTGTGACTCTTGCCTCATTCCATTCTTTCTGGATCTCTGCCAGATTCTGGAATCTTCTCTGTTTGATAATCCACTGAAGCCCACGGTCATCTCTTTTGCTGGTGCATCTTCTCCTGCCACATTTTGCCCTTCCACAGACTTTCCATTGATATGCTTGGACACAGCACTCTGTGAACAGCCAGCCTCCTTAGCTATGAACTTTTGTGACTTACCCATCCTATGGAGGGATCAATGATGGTCTTCTGGCCACTTATGTCTGCAGTCTTCTTCATATTGAACCAAACTGAGACAATTGAACCAAACTAAAGCAATTTACCTGGGAAACCTGTGATTTGAGTTTAGTATGATTAGTGTATCACACTCAGTGCAACACTTGGGCTGATTTCTCCACAGTATTCTAATTTTTTTAATTCCTGTTTTTGTGGGTTTCATGAGCTGGAAGCCAAATTGTGTAAAAATAAACAAATAAATACTTGAAATCGTTTAAATTGTGTGCCCTGAATCTATCATCTATTAAAGATTAACTTTTTGAATGGAATTATGGAAGTTAAACAACTTTTTCATGATATTCTGTTTTTTTAGAAAGAGTCTGTAAGTGGAGGGGGAAAAGCATTTCCCATTATTTCTTTTTTTCTGTTCTAAATCTACACATACCAAATCGTGACCCTAAAACTTACCCCACTATCACAGTCCCATCATTTAAATATGTTTATTTCTGTAAGAATTGAAAAAGCCCTTCGGATGAAGGGTGAAACGTTTTCTGCAACAAATAAAGTCCAGTTGTTTTTTGTATTGAGCGCTTGTTTCTGATTTCTGTAAGAAGCTTTATTTTAGTGGAGCTTTTTCCTAGTGCTACTTGCTTGGCTTATAAACAAAACTTTCTATTTATAACCATGAATGTGGTGTTTAAATCAAACTCTGAGCCCTCTTTTCACTTATCTAAAATGGTTAAATAAATATGTAAAGTGATTCTTTATACAGGAAGCCCTCGAGTTACGTCAGGGATTGGGACCTACGGGTGTGACTTAGGTCGATGTTGTCGTACCTCGCGGACCAAAAACACCTGCCTGTCGTAGGTCCGCGTTTCTGACATAGGTCGCGGCTATACCGCTAACGGAGCGTTGCACACATATTTAATGGCATGAGACTGAACAAGCAGACATACTAGGTCATAAACATGCACAGAACTGTACAGTAAATGAATACTGTACAATAAATAAAAAATATAATGTCTTACTTTGAGCTGGTCAAAGCCTGCCTTCGTCTTTTAGCATCAGCTCGCACCCGTCCGAGCTCCCCCAGCTTCCTTACGCTCCACACGCACACACGTGGTCAAAACTGTTTAAAAGAAGGACTGTTAGCTTCTTAACTTCATACATTTGGAGCCAGAAAAAAAAAAAACTTACTGAAAGCCGTTTCTCCGCGATGTTCCTCCATCCAAAACAAGCTCGGCGTTAGCTACGGTTAGGCCCCGCCATTAGCAGCAATGGTTAGCATGTCAGTTCATTCAAAAAGGCTGTCGGCTTTGTATCTCCGCGTTAGCTCGGTGTCCCCCGACTGCCAGGCGGACATTTGCGGCGAGCTCCCGGCCGCAGATGGCCCCTCCGCGGCATGTCGGCTCGGTGTCTTCGCCTGTGTTAGCTGCTCTGTTAGCTGCTGTCGTTAGCATGTCGGGCGGCGTTGTTGGAGCGATCACGGGGCGATCGGCGGCTGCTCCTCCGGACCTGAGACGTCCACAGAGTTGACCGAGTGTTTCCAGCTAATTTATCCGTATGAGGCAACCCTGATCGGGCACACGGTCCTCCAGAGCCAGCTGACAGTAGCCTCTGGAGCTCCATTGACCGCAGTGACAATTGTAAAATGGCGACCGGAAACGACCGGAAGTTGCGTAAATACGATAAAATTGTAATAAAAACGTAAAATTAATAATTATACTTTATTTATAAAGCCATTTAAAACAACCACAGCTGCAACAAAGTGCTATACACATGAAATTAATAACATTTAAACACACAATTTTTTTTTATTTTTTTTTAAATATTTTTATTAAATATGATAAAATCGTAAGTCTGAGTTGCCGTAGGTCGTAGGTGACGTAGGTCGAGGGTTTGCTGTATCTGCTGCGATTCAAACAGTGATTCTGCTCTTCTCTGATGCACTGAAGCTCATTTAGTGCTCTGTTGCAGAATGCATTTGATTCATTCAACTTTTGATTTTGCAGCTCAGGTCAAGGAATCAAAATCACTGAAAACATTCCACAGGAACGGACACCATGGCAGCACGACGGCTCAGCGGTTAGCACTGTTGCTTCACAGCAAGAAGGTCCAGGGTTTAATTCCCAGTTCGACTTGGGTTCTTTCTGTGTGGAGTTTGCATGTTCTTCTTGTGCTTGCGTGGGTTTTCTCCGGGTTCTCCGGTTTCTTCCCACAGACCAAAACATGCATGTTAGTCTGCCTTCAGGTCCAGGCCTCCCTCGCAAAAGAGATCTGTGATCTCAATGGGATTTGCCTGGTTAAATAAAGGTTAACAAATTTAAATAGTGACAGTTCCTGTAAAGTGGGTAAACCAGTGCCACATGCCCTGATAGGCGAGATCATATTTACTTTGCTCTCTTTAGCTCATGTCACTACAGTTTGTTTTACAAACGATCTTGGATAAAATGTTCCTAAAGCTGGAGCTGTTACTTGAGACAGTGAACTGTGTTGTTTGTTGTAGTCATATAACTCAGCTGAGTTGCTTTTATTTTTTCCTTTAACCCTTTTCATGGTTGTACTTAAGAGCCAACACAATTAAACGTACGTACCATATTTTTCGGAGTATAGGTCGCTTGGAAAAATTCATATATAGGTCGCACCTGAGTATAGGTCGCACCTACATCAAAATGTGGACCGTGTTTAGCTCTGCTGCAAATGTCTCTTCCACAGGAGCGCACAGCAAGGCTTTTAAGAAGATTAACACTTAAAAACAATTAATTGTTTGATAAAAATTATAGCAAATATGTGTCTGAGCTGAACTTTTCTTTAATAAATGAATAATTTTAGCAGGATAAACACCTAAAAAATATATTTGTTAGCTGACATTATTGTAAGAGTGTGTCTCAGTTTAATTTTTGTTAATAAATGATTACAAATCAGCTTATTTTATAAAAAGCCATATATAGGTCGCACCTGAGCAGGTCGCAGGCCATGGAAAAATGGTAAAAAGGTGCGACCTATACTCCGAAAAATACGGTAGCTGTTCACTGAGAACTTTGGGCGGCCGTGGCGTAGTGGTAATGGTAGTCTTCTCCCGATCGGAAGGTTGGAGGTTCGAATCCTGGTTCCCCACACCATGTGTCGTTGTGTCCCTGGGCAAGACACTTAACCCCGAGTTGCTCCCGGTAGGACTGGAAAGCGCCTTTTATGGCAGTCTGCCGCTACTGGTGCATGAATGTGTGTATGAATGGGTGGATGGTTGGTATTGTAAAGCGCTTTGGGGCCCCTCATAGGGGGCTGGAAAGCACTATATAAATAAGCTCCATTTACCATTTATAAAATCTGTGCAGCTTGTTAAGGCAGAACAAATTTTATGAGGTTAGTGTGTTGGCACATAAACCTTTAAAATGATTTACAATGCTTTGATGGGATGTTCTTGGTGCCAGTTATCTCAATATTGTATAAATGTGGTATTATGTAATGTTCTCTCATCTGAGTTTATTCGTCAAAACCCTGTCAGATTTATGTCACATGTTGCCTGAACCCTGATTATATCTGCTCTGAGCTCATTATTTTGTGCGCCAACATTCCCTTTAGAAAACGGCTGCCTTTTCATAGGTTTTTTTTAACTGTAGAAAAAAATGGGATTAAATGTTTTTTAGATCATTGTTGCTGTATTTCTTGAAAATATGTTAGCTTGTTGAAAAAAGGTAACAAAAAAAGTTTGACAAGTGGAATGCAGTGGGTTACAAAAGTAATCACCCATCTAGTCTATTTGTTGATGATTTACACCATGAAGTAAAAAAAAAAAAAAGCAATCTTGGGGAGTTTGTCTTTTGTTGGTTTACACAACACATCTAGATCAGGAATGAGATAATCAGAGGTACAGCACAGGTTGAACAACACGGAGATAAAGTTAGAGAGACCAGACTAAGATGGTCTGAACATGTCCAGAGGAGGGACAGTGGTTTGGACATGTCCAGAGGAGGGACAGTGGTTTGGACATGTCCAGAGGAGGGACAGTGGTTTGGACATGTCCAGAGGAGGGACAGTGGTTTGGACATGTCCAGAGGAGGGACAGTGGTTTGGACATGTCCAGAGGAGGGACAGTGGTTTGGACATGTCCAGAGGAGGGACAGTGGTTTGGACATGTCCAGAGGAGGGACAGTGGTTTGGACATGTCCAGAGGAGGGACAGTGGTTTGGACATGTCCAGAGGAGGGACAGTGGTTTGGACATGTCCAGAGGAGGGACAGTGGTTTGGACATGTCCAGAGGAGGGACAGTGGTTTGGACATGTCCAGAGGAGGGACAGTGGTTTGGACATGTCCAGAGGAGGGACAGTGGTTTGGACATGTCCAGAGGAGGGACAGTGGTTTGGACATGTCCAGAGGAGGGACAGTGGTTTGGACATGTCCAGAGGAGGGACAGTGGTTTGGACATGTCCAGAGGAGGGACAGTGGTTTGGACATGTCCAGAGGAGGGACAGTGGTTTGGACATGTCCAGAGGAGGGACAGTGGTTTGGACATGTCCAGAGGAGGGACAGTGGTTTGGACATGTCCAGAGGAGGGACAGTGGTTTGGACATGTCCAGAGGAGGGACAGTGGTTTGGACATGTCCAGAGGAGGGACAGTGGTTTGGACATGTCCAGAGGAGGGACAGTGGTTTGGACATGTCCAGAGGAGGGACAGTGGTTTGGACATGTCCAGAGGAGGGACAGTGGTTTGGACATGTCCAGAGGAGGGACAGTGGTTTGGACATGTCCAGAGGAGGGACAGTGGTTTGGACATGTCCAGAGGAGGGACAGTGGTTTGGACATGTCCAGAGGAGGGACAGTGGTTTGGACATGTCCAGAGGAGGGACAGTGGTTTGGACATGTCCAGAGGAGGGACAGTGGTTTGGACATGTCCAGAGGAGGGACAGTGGTTTGGACATGTCCAGAGGAGGGACAGTGGTTTGGACATGTCCAGAGGAGGGACAGTGGTTTGGACATGTCCAGAGGAGGGACAGTGGTTTGGACATGTCCAGAGGAGGGACAGTGGTTTGGACATGTCCAGAGGAGGGACAGTGGTTTGGACATGTCCAGAGGAGGGACAGTGGTTTGGACATGTCCAGAGGAGGGACAGTGGTTTGGACATGTCCAGAGGAGGGACAGTGGTTTGGACATGTCCAGAGGAGGGACAGTGGTTTGGACATGTCCAGAGGAGGGACAGTGGTTTGGCATGTCCAGAGGAGGGACAGTGGTTTGGACATGTCCAGAGGAGGGACAGTGGTTTGGACATGTCCAGAGGAGGGACAGTGGTTTGGACATGTCCAGAGGAGGGACAGTGGTTTGGACATGTCCAGAGGAGGGACAGTGGTTTGGCATGTCCAGAGGAGGGACAGTGGTTTGGACATGTCCAGAGGAGGGACAGTGGTTTGGTCATGTCCAGAGGAGGGACAGTGGTTTGGACATGTCCAGAGGAGGGACAGTGGTTTGGTAATGGGGCGACCGTGGTGTAGTGGTAATGGCAGTCGTCTCCCGATCGGAAAGTTGGCGGTTTGACTCCCGGGACCCGCACCATGTGTCGTTGTGTCCTTGGGCAAGACACTGTTGCGCTGAGCTGCTCATGGTTTCAGATGTTGGTGCATGAACACATTTGTGTGTGCATGAATACACACTAGAAACTACAAACATCCTGCTCTGCAGCACTTCTCAGCAGGTGAAAGCGATCTGGTCTAATTAGCAGCACCCTCAACTCAGGAAATATAAGGAAGAACCAACCCATTTTGCTGGTTTTGCAACAGAGCTAAGAAAGGCAAAAAACAATCTGCAAAACAGCATTCCATGGGAAAGGACTTAGATTAAACAAGGACTACCGGTAAGCCATTTAAGCTGCCATAAGGACTTAAATGAGATGAAATTTAACTTTTGTGTTTGTGTTTAGAAAAGAAAAGAAAAGGACTGCAGAAGTTATTTTAGTCCTGCTTGCTTTAGTCCTCCAGATTCAAATGATTTAATGCTCTAATTTATGGTTAAAATTGTGAAAGAAATGTATAAATGTGTATATAAGATTAGGAAGATTAGGAAGATAAGATATATGTATAAATGTAGATATATGTATAAATGTAGATATATATTAACTTAAATCAAATTAAATCAAATGTCATTAAGATAAATTAGTAACTTAAATTAAATGTCTTATTGTATGTATTTGTATTTATATTGTATGTGTTTGTAGGTTTTTCACCTCGTCACCTCGTCACCTCGACTGAATCACATTCACTGGTGAAAATAAAAGGTTGTGAGTGAAATCCTGAAGTCTCCTAAGTCCTCCTTTTCAAGTGTGGGAAGCCATGAAATCATAGAACACTTGACAGTGAAAAACCGATCCATCTGAAACCAGAGACTAAAATCTTCTATCTGTCTTCTAACGGAGGAAAATGGCTGAATTAAAGTCACTTGATGACCTCAAAGCAAAGAGGACTACAGTTAAGAGACTTTTCTCCCGTTTTGCAAATAATATTATGAGGACCTACATGGAGATGTCTAAGGAGGAGTTGGAGGTAAATTACAAGAAGCTTGCACTGGAGAGCTCCAAAGTTATGGAGGCAAATGAGGACGTGGAGGCTGCTTATATGGCTGAGTGCTTAGCAACTGCAGCAGAGGAGCTGAGCGATCTTCAGAAAGCTGATATAGAGAAGACGGAGCAAGAATGTGAACAAAAGCTTAAAGAAGCTAAACTCCTTATCCGAGAGACTTTGTGGACAACATATGGGGAGAAGGAACTGTCCCTGGCTCTACAAGTTGCAGAGGATGAGTGTAAAAGTGTTTCTTCCATCAAGCTAGACACAACTCTGGAGGCATATGAGTTTATGCTCACCCATTTGGAGAAATTGATCCAGAAGGCGAAGGAAGTAAACCAAATTTGGAACCGTTGGGCTCCACCTGCCGAGGAAAAGGATTTCAACTACCGTTTAAGAGAGCTAGAGGTGTGCCTCCCTAGACTGGTATCCCAGAAGGCTGTCTTTATTGAAGCAGCAAGCAAGAACGACGAAACAAAGCAACAAGCCTTGGCCCGCAGCTTACATCCAGTAGCTGCGATAAAGCTGAAAGCCACAGCTTTACCAAAGTTCGGTGGAAGTAAACGAGACTATTACAGATGGAGGAAAGAATGGGAGGCTCTACAGAAGCAAGGTGAACCATCTGGTTCGAAGGAAGTAAAGAAGTTTCAATTGCTTGACAGTCTTGATGAGAAAGTGGCAAAGGATTTACGCCTGTCAACATACAACTCATCAGATGAGATTTTCAGAGTCCTGGACAATCGTTTTGGGAACAAAGCTACCATTGCTCTTGAGATTATTGAAGAATTGCAAGCAATCCCACCAGTGAAGAGCAGCCAACCAAGACAAATAATAGAGCTTATCCAAGCGTTGGAAAAGGCTCTTGGCGACTTAAATGAGCTAGGAAATGCAGATGCCATAAAAAATCCGCTGGTAACAAAATCCATAGAGAGTAAGCTTCCAGACACTTTAAAGAAAGACTGGCTCACCCATAATGCCACTGAGAAAGGCACAACTGGTCATCAGAATTACTTTGACAAGCTTATGGCGTTCTTGAGATCACAAGAATCCATATATGAACAACTAGATCAACTGAAAGACCTCACTGAACCCATTAAAGAGAAGTCCAAGTTCTTAAAATGTGCTAGAACCAAGACAACCAAGCACACCAGTGACATATCAGGTTGCATCGTTTGTGGTGATCCAAAGCACAAGAGGAAACTGTATTTCTGCAGAAGGTTTAGGATCAATTTAAAGCCATCAGAAAAGAGGGATATAGTACAGCAGCTCGGTGCTTGCAAGAGATGCCTCGAAATCCATAATGGTGACTACTGTAGGAAGACTGATTACCTGTGCAAGAACCCAGAGTGTAGAGACCAACATCACTTTCTTCTCTGCTTACTCGCTAGACCACAGTCTCAGAGAATGCCTAAATCTGGTTCAGAGAAAGCGGAGAGCAAAAGACATACTGAAGCCCAAGAAGAGTTTCTTTCCAAACTCTCACCTGAGCTGGCTCAGCAATGTAAAGACGCCTTCTGCAATGTTGTGTCAAGGGCATACAACTCCACTGTTACCGAGACAGGCCTTCTAGCAGAGAGTGGCATAAATGAATATCCAGTTATCTTGATGATCCTTGACGCTACAGCTAATGATGGACAAAAAATTGGAACCCTCATTGACCTGGCATCAGACACAAACTACATTACACACAAAGCTGCAAGTAAGCTGAATCTTAGAAGTGAAGAGGTAACGCTTGTGGTCCATGGTGTTGGAGGGATGCAGGTGTCTATTGAAACGAAGCGCTATGTTCTTAAGATACGTGTCAACACTTCAAGAGGGACCCTGAAGTCACATCAACTGATCTGCTATGGGCTAGGAAGATTAGGAAGATAAGATATATGTATAAATGTAGATATATGTATAAATGTAGATATATATTAACTTAAATCAAATTAAATCAAATGTCATTAAGATAAATTAGTAACTTAAATTAAATGTCTTATTGTATGTATTTGTATTTATATTGTATGTGTTTGTAGGTTTTTCACCTCGTCACCTCGTCACCTCAACTGAATCACATTCACTGGTGAAAATAAAAGGTTGTGAGTGAAATCCTGAAGTCTCCTAAGTCCTCCTTTTCAAGTGTGGGAAGCCATGAAATCATAGAACACTTGACAGACACTTAACCCCGAGTTGCTCCCGGTAGGACTGGAAAGCACCTTGCATGGTAGTCTGCCGCCACCGGTTTATGAATGTGTGTAGCATTCAATATATGTGTAGCACTTTGAGATTTTCAGTAATGAAAAGTGCATTATAAATTGAATTAATTATTATTATTATTATTATTATTAATGTCCAGAGGAGGGACAGTGGTTTGGACATGTCCAGAGGAGGGCCAGTGGTTTGGTCATGTCCAGAGGAGGGACAGTGGTTTGGTCATGTCCAGAGAAGGGACAGTGGTTTGGTCATGTCCAGAGAAGGGACAGTGGTTTGGTCATGTCCAGAGGAGGGACAGTGGTTTGGTCATGTCCAGAGAAGGGACAGTGGTTTGGTCATGTCCAGAGAAGGGACAGTGGTTTGNACATGTCCAGAGGAGGGACAGTGGTTTGGTAATGTCCAGAGGAGGGACAGTGGTTTGGTCATGTCCAGAGGAGGGACAGTGGTTTGGACATGTCCAGAGGAGGGACAGTGGTTTGGTCATGTCCAGAGGAGGGACAGTGGTTTGGACATGTCCAGAGGAGGGACAGTGGTTTGGACATGTCCAGAGGAGGGACAGTGGTTTGGACATGTCCAGAGGAGGGACAGTGGTTTGGACATGTCCAGAGGAGGGACAGTGGTTTGGACATGTCCAGAGGAGGGACAGTGGTTTGGACATGTCCAGAGGAGGGACAGTGGTTTGGACATGTCCAGAGGAGGGACAGTGGTTTGGACATGTCCAGAGGAGGGACAGTGGTTTGGACATGTCCAGAGGAGGGACAGTGGTTTGGACATGTCCAGAGGAGGGACAGTGGTTTGGACATGTCCAGAGGAGGGACAGTGGTTTGGACATGTCCAGAGGAGGGACAGTGGTTTGGACATGTCCAGAGGAGGGACAGTGGTTTGGACATGTCCAGAGGAGGGACAGTGGTTTGGACATGTCCAGAGGAGGGACAGTGGTTTGGACATGTCCAGAGGAGGGACAGTGGTTTGGACATGTCCAGAGGAGGGACAGTGGTTTGGACATGTCCAGAGGAGGGACAGTGGTTTGGACATGTCCAGAGGAGGGACAGTGGTTTGGACATGTCCAGAGGAGGGACAGTGGTTTGGACATGTCCAGAGGAGGGACAGTGGTTTGGACATGTCCAGAGGAGGGACAGTGGTTTGGACATGTCCAGAGGAGGGACAGTGGTTTGGACATGTCCAGAGGAGGGACAGTGGTTTGGACATGTCCAGAGGAGGGACAGTGGGTATATTGGTAGAAGGATGTTAGAAATGCAGCTGCCAGGAAAAAGACAAAGAGGAGATACATGGATGCATTTAGAGAGGACATGGAGATGACTGGAGTGAAGACAGATGATGAAGAGGACAGAGATGGAGGAGGATGACTCTCTGTGGGGACCCCTGAAGAGAGAAAAGCTGAAAGAGGAAGGTTTACACAACCTACCTACCACTTTGAAGATATAATTTTAAATAAAAAAACAAACAATAATAATTAAACAGCATGAATATGCATAACTATTCACCTCCCACAAAGTTCACACTTTGTAGGGTCTCCTATTGCAGCAGTTACTTCTGTAAGTCTATGAGACTGGGGCATCTAACCACTGACATTTTCATTTTTCTTGACCAAGCAGCTGAAGTTCATTGAAGCTGGATGAACCAGAGCTTCTCAACTGGATTGAGTTTTATTTTCTTTGAATGGCTCATTCCTGCACATTGAACGGATCCCCTTTAAACATCTGTGTGTTGCTTCAGTGTGTGTATAGGGTCATTGTCCTGCTGAAAGATTAACCTGTGTCCCATTCCCAACTTTATAGAAGACACAAACAGGTTTCCCTAAATTAATTCCTTGTAGTTTCTCAGTCTCTCTTTTCTTCAACTCTGGCCAGTTTCCTGGTTCCATCTATCTAGCACTTTGAGATTTTCATTAATGAAAAGTGCGTTATAAATTGAATTCATTATTATTAGTATTATTATCATTGATCTTCCATTGCTTCTGTAGTCAGGTCATGAGGGAAGCAGCTGGAGTAGGTGTTCCCAGGCCATCAGTGAGACATAGTCTCTCCAGTTTGTCCTGGGTCTTCCCTAGGGTGTCCTCCAAGTTGGACATGCCCATAAAACCTCCCCGAGGAGGCATCCAGGAGGTACGCTGGAGTGGCTCCTCTTGATGAAGAGAAAACTCATTTTGACCACTTGTTTTTGTGATCTCGTTCTTTCTGTCACTTCCAAGAGTTTGTGACCTTAGGTAAGAGTAGGAACTGTTTCCCACATCTTTCTGATTAAGAACATCCCCACATCATGATGCTGCCACCACCATGCTTCATTATTTTGATGATGTTCTTGGGTGTTGAGGTTGTTCCAGAAATGCTGTTGTCTTTGACATTCCAAGATTCGAAAGGTTCAACTTTAGACCCCAGACCAGAACCTTCTTCCACATGTTGTGAAGTCTTCAAAATGACTTCAGGCAAATTCCAAATGATCTGCCTTCTTTAAGCAATGTTTTTTATTTATTTATTATTATATATATATTTTTTTACTGTTCACTATTTTACGAAGCCCAGCTCTGCACAGCTTTCTGTGGTTCTGTGGACAGATCCTGCTATTTTCAGCTGAACTGCTCAGCTCTTTCAGTGCTAGTTTGGTTCCACTGGTTTCTTCTCTGATTACTGTCTTCCTTGCCCAGTCTGGGAGTTCTGTGTTTGACTTCTTGGCAAGTTTGCTGTGGTGACATCATGTTATTTCCACCAATCCATTTATTTTCTTTTCGTTCAATGCAGGGTTGTGGGGGAGCTGGTGCTTATCTCCAGCAATTACTGGGCAAGAGGTGGGCTAAACGCGAGACAGGTTGCAAGTCCATCACTTAGCTATGTAGAAATGACCACACAGACAACCATTCATGCTCACACCTACTGACAATTTAGGTTCTCCAATTATATAACATGCTCATTTTAGTGCTGTGGGAGAAAACCAATGTTCCTGGAGGAAACTCACGCATTCACAGGAGAACATTATAACTTGACAAAGAAAGGTCTCACCTGGGAAACTTTACCCTCCACCTCCCTAACTGAACTACCTGCTCCCTCATAAAGGTCATGTTATATACAGTTGTTTATTAATGTAGTACGTGTTCACACAGGACCAATTAACTGCAGCTAGGGAAGACACCAAAGCCAAGACATTATCACCCGCCCTACTGAACCCCAACCTCAGCTTTTGTCCTTAAAAATGTATTAAATGCTAATGTGTCCAGAGCATCATTATTAGCTACAGACATGTCTAGCATGTATAGTGACTGCCACCACACAGCCTGTGTGACTTGCTGTTTCTGCTGCTTCGGTTCTTACAACTAAACAATATTTACACTGAAACAGGGTGTCCGCGGGGTCTTGAAAGTTATTAAAAGTTGATAAATCAATTTTGGGAAAATTAAGGGTCTTGAAAAGTATTAAAAAGTTTTGAAAGCGATTTGATGTATTATTTTTTTTTTGCTGTTGCTCTAGCTTTAAATAATTTGACAGCAAAAAGTATGTATGACTAATATTTGTTTTCCTCACCGCGGAGGATTCGGGAACTGCTTCGCACGGCTAGGCCTATCTTGTGCGCATGCGCGGCTGCTTTATCTCCAAGTTGAGTCTGTGTGTTCGAGTAAGTTGCCGCAAGACCGTGAGAACAATGGGTAAATGCAAGTTTTCTGACTCCTGGTTGGAGATGCCTGATTTTCAAGAATGGCTGAGGCCTGTCGCCGAGAATAACCGCGAGGCTTATTGTACATTTTGTAAAAAAAAGATGAGCGTAGCCTCGATGGGCATAAACGCTGAAGCTGAGTTAGAAGAGCTGAAAAAAAAGAGAAAAGTTCTACAAGAGGTGTGTGATTCTCTGCAAAAAGATGCAGATCAGTTGTCAGAGCAGGCAGAGGGAAAGTCAGGTTCTTTAATGGCCCAACTGATCACCAAGTCCAATGTCTTGAGAAGGAGACGTAAAGAAAAACTCAGTGAGCTGGTGCAAACTGAAGAGTTGCTGGAATGATTACATGTGATGATTACTGTGTTTATTTCTTATTCGCCATTGTTCAACCAAGTTACTTTAAAATAGCTACGAGTCTTGTTGTAACCTAAGCTATATTTTCTTAAACCTAGTCGTGGTTCAGTTTCTTCTTTTGAACTTTTTTCTTTCCACAGTATCTCAGTTCTGTTGTAGGTTTGAGATTCACGGATTTAATTGAAAATAACAGCAGTTTTGTAAATCAAAGATTTGTTGCTTAATAAAACAAAGTGACGATAAGGTCTTGAATTTATTTTGGAAGGTCTTGAAAAAGTCTTGAAAAGGTATTGAAATTATCTTCATTATTCCTGCATATACCCTGTGAAAGACATTTATTTGTATTTTCAAGATGAAAGCTAAGTTTTGTCTCTGTTTAACGTTTTTCCCAAAACCTGAGTATTCTCTGTAAGAGTGTCAGTTTCAAGTGTTTTAATGTATCATAAATATCTGAAAATTTTAATGCTACATGAGATTATAGCAATATAACAAGGCTATTCAACAAAATCGCTCAGCGTTGCAGAGTTACTGAGAGCCAGCAGCTCAGGGGCTGAACAGCCAACAATTAAAGTCATTATGTAAATAAACCAAGTACTGTATTATAATGATTACCATTTAATTTTGTTTATTTTATTGCATTTAATCATGAATGCAATAAACAGGACCCCCCCCCCCCTTTTTTTTAAATTTACCGTAATTTTCATTTCAAATTTTTTAATGAGCTCATTGGTGGGCCGGACTGAAGTCACCTCTGGCCCGCGGGCCGCCAATTGAACAGTGTTGTAATATAATCAAGGTTTTGGACATTTAGATGAGCTCAACTTGCTTATATTTGGAGCCATACTGTAAAAGAACTGCACAGGGTTAAATGTAATTCAATAAATTATCAATGATTTCAGTTCCAGGCTCTTGGGAATGATGCCACAGTGGCATCATTCCCAATAGCCTGGAACTGAAATTGTCGGTCAGCGGGCACCGGGCAAGCAAGATCCTTCAGAAGGCACAGACGCAACTGCTGAATGGACGGGTGAGACATACCAATTTTACTAGTGAGGCCTTGAAGGCCAAAGAAGAGCACATTAAACAAAAACTAACAACGTTCCTAGATCAGACCACACTTCAGCAAGTGATGGACTGTACAGATCAGACACGCCTAGCACATCATGTCAAGTCCAAGACTCAACAACAAAACAAATTTAACTTACTGATAACTTGTCAACACCTTCACAATTCCAATAACAACACATTCAGTGTAAGACAACACTCCGGTACACAGTTACATGCCAGGGAGACAGAAAAGTGGGTGAAGAATTTATCTGACAGACAGCTCACCCAGCCAGAGACAGAGATTCTTGCTAGGGGACTAAACTTTGCAGTGGCACCAAGTAGAATTCCACTGGTGGAGATGATCACAGCCACTGAGTCAGCCATCCGTAACAACAAAATTAAAGATTTTGAAGCAGAACAACTCAGAGTCAAAGTTTCAGCCTGTCTCAGTAATGCTAAACCACCACCTTCCAACATCAGTAGAGAAGAGAGGGATGCACTCACCACTCTTAGCAAGGACAAAAACATCATAATTCTCCCAGCAGACAAAGGAAGGTGCACAGTGATTTTGAACCAGAAAGACTATCATGAGAAAGTTATGTCACTCCTTAGTGACTTAACCACTTATGAACCGCTGAAAAGAGATCCAGGAAGTGGTTACAAGAAGAAGTTGATAGATTGCCTGAAAATTTTGGAGCAGGACAAGGCTATTGACCGTATTCTGTACCACGAACTGTGCCCAGGGGAGGCCACGGCAAGTCTGTATGGTTTACCTAAAAACCGCAAACAACATGTACCTTTAAGACCAATGGTTAGCATGATTAACTCAGTAACTTACAATGTTTCCAAATACAGGTAGTCCCAGACTTACAAGCGCTCTGACCTACGAGCGCCCGGACTTACGAGCTGGCGAAAGAGAAGTAAATTTGTAAAAAATACAGCACTTTTTTGTGTTTTTAGATGAAAGTGTGTTAGCTAACCGTTTGGAAACACGTTTCCGACCATGTTTATGAACTAATATGAACGTTTTTGATGAAAAACGAGTGTTCGTAGTAGCGCTAGCATAAATGTTCCAACTTACGAGCGAAAATCCGGACTTACGAGAACACGTGCTTCGTGTTCCAACTTACGAATTTTCGTGTTACGAGCAACTCGCAGGAACGGAACTCGCTCGTAAGTCGGGGACTACCTGCATCTGTACTCATCCCTTTAGTTGGCAGATCAGAACACCACATACAGAACACCATGGACTTTGTGGATAAGGTGAGGGATGTCATCATGGAGACTGATGAAACAATGGTCTCTTTTGATGTCACATCACTCTTTACGTGCATTCCTGTTGATGAGCAGTAGAGGTGGTCTGTTTAAGGTTAAAATCAGACACCACTCTGAACAGCAGGACCACGCTTTCCACAGAACAACTGTGTCAACTCTTGAAACTGTGCCTGCAGTCAACCTACTTCACATATGGGGAGCAATATTATAGGCAGAAACATGGGTGTGCTATGGGGTCTCCAGTTTCTCCTATTGTTGCCAACCTGTACATGGAGGAGGTAGAAAAGAGAGCCTTGACGTCCTTTTCAGGGAGACCACCAAGTCATTGGTTCAGGTATGTTGACGACACCTGGGTTAAAATTAAATCTCAGGAAGTCCAACATTTCACTGATCACATCAACTCTGTGGATAAATATATCAAGTTCACACGAGAAGATGTAAAAAATGGCAGGTTGGCTTTCTTGGACTGTGAGGTCTCAGTTTCTGATAGAGGAAATTTGCAAACTGAGGTGTACCGCAAACCCACACACACAGACCAGTATTTACAGTTTGACTCCCATCACCCTCTGGAGCACAAGTTAGGAGTCATCAGGACTCTGTACCACAGAGCAGACAGCGTCCCCACTAACTCAGCAGCCAGACAGAAGGAGAAATCACACACAAAACAGGCTCTAGAGAAATGTGGATATCCTAACTGGGCCTTCCTGAAAGCAGAGAAGAAACCCAAACAGGACTCCAGCCAGCCATCAGGTGAAAAGAAGGAACCCAGACCCAGACCAGTGGTCATTCCGTATGTTGCGGGAGTTTCAGAGACATTGAGACGTTTATTTTCTAAACACAACGTCCCAGTGGCTTTTAAACCCCAAAATACATTACGGCAAAGACTGGTTCATCCCAAAGATCCAGTCCCCCGGCACAAACAGAGTAATATTGTGTATGCTGTTCAGTGTCAGGAGGGCTGTGATCAGTCTTATATCGGGGAAACTAAACAGCCACTGGCCAAAAGGATGGCCCAGCACAGAAGATCAACATCATCAGGTCAGGACTCTGCAGTCTACACTCATCTCCAGGCCAGCGGTCACTCTTTCAGGGATGAAGATGTTCACATCCTTGATAGAGAGGAACGATGGTTTGAGAGAGGAGTAAAGGAGGCCATCTTTGTGAAAAGAAACCGTCCATCATTAAACAGAGGTGGAGGCCTCCGGGTTCAACTGTCCCCCTCTTACAATGCTGTTATTGCTAGTATCACTCAGCCCTCTGTGAATAGCAAACAACCATCAGGGTGCTAACGATCCATCGTTAGGCTGATGGTCCTCCTTGATCATGTGAACAGCTGGTTTCAGCTGTCATCAGCAAACTGGTTGATACACTGTGAGTGAGAGGGTGCTATTTATAAGACCGAGCTGAATACAGCATCTCAGACTGAGGAAGTCTTTCGAACGAAAGACGAAACGTTTCTACAATATATTTTTTTTGCTCTTTTTTTTTTTTTTTATGGAATGTCCAGAGGACCAGACTTAGCTTTTTTTAGATTTTTCTACCTGGATTATTGAACATGCATCAGGGTATTTTGATTTTTATCACTTTAATCATGTTTTGACCCATGACCATTCAATTTATGAGTTGTTATAGTTGAAAATCATAACTTATGGATTTTCTTGTCACATCCATCCATCCATCCATCCATCTTCTTCCGCTTATCCGGGGTCGGGTCGCGGGGGTAGCAGCCTAAGTAGGGAGGCCCAGACTTCCCTCTCCCCAGCCACTTGGAGCAGCTCCTCCGGGGGAATCCCAAGGCGTTCCCAGGCCAGCCGAGAAACATAGTCCCTCCAGCGCGTCCTGGGTCTTCCTCTGGGTCTCCTCCCGGTGGGACATGCCCGGAACACCTCACCAGGGAGGCGTCCAGGAGGCATCCTAACCAGATGCCCGAGCCACCTCAACTGGCTCCTCTCGATGTGGAGAAGCAGCGGCTCTACTCCGAGTCCCTCCCGGATGACTGAGCTTCTCACCCTATCTCTAAGGGAGAGTCCAGCCACCCTGCGGAGAAAACTCATTTCAGCCGCTTGTATCCGAGATCTTGTTCTTTCGGTCATAACCCAAAGCTCATGACCATAGATGAGGGTGGGAACGTAGATCGATCGGTAAATTGAGAGCTTTGCCTTTTGACTCAGCTCTCTCTTCACCACGACAGACCGGTACAGCGCCCGCTTCACTGCGGACGCTGCACCTATCCGCCTATCGATCTCACGCTCCAGTTTTCCCTCATTCGTGAACAAGATCCCGAGATACTTAAACTCCTCCACTTGGGGCAGGACCTCCTCCCCGACCCGGAGAGGGCATGCTACCCTTTTCCTTTTCTTGTCACTAAAAGAACTTTAAAAATTAAGTGAGAGATAATTACACAGGCAAACTAAACAAACAAGATTAACTAAATCAAAATGTATTCTTCATATTTGATGTTTTATTGAATTGCCTCGGGTCGCCACAGCGAGTCATCCTTCTCCACTTCACTCCGTCCTCTGCATCCTCTGTCCTCACTCCAACTACTGTACCTCCATGTCCTCTATAACTGCATCCATATACTGTATCTCCTCTTTGGCCTTCCTCTTTGTCTTTTTCCTGGCAGCTGCATTTCTAACATCCTTCTACCAATATACCCACTGTCCCTCCTCCTGACATGTCCAAACCATCTCGTCTGGCCTCTCTAACTTTATCTCCCAGTTGTTCAACCTGTGCCGGACCTCAGATGATTTCATTCCTAATCTTGTCCATCCTTGTCACTCCTAAGGAGAACCTCAGCATCTTCATTTCTGCAACTTCAAGTTCTTTCTCTTGTGTTTTTTGTCAGTGCCACTGTCTCCAGACCATACCTTATAGGTGGTCTCCCCACTGTCTTGTAAACTTTTCTTTTGACCTTTGCTGACACCTTTTTGTCACAAATCACTCCTGAAACTTTTCTCCATCCACTCCATCCTGCCTGGACTCTCTTTTTCACTTCTTTCCTACATTCCCCATTTTCTTGGATAGTGGACCCCAAGTACTTGAAGTCCTGCACCTTTATGACTACTAATCCTTGTAGCCTCACTGTTCCACCGGCCTCCCTCTCATTCACACACATGTACTCTGTCTCTACGGCTGACTTTCATTCTTCCTCTTCTTTCAAGTACATACCTCCACCTTTCCAAGTTCTCTTCCACCTGTTCCCCGTTCTCACCACAGATCACAATGTCATCTGCAAACATCATAGTCCATGGTGATACTTGCCTGACCTCATCTGTTAGTCGGTCCATCACCAGAGCAAACAAGAAGGGGCTCAGAGCCAATCCTTGATGCACTCCCACCTCCACCTTGAAGCTATCTGTCACTCCTACACTGTAAAAAAAAATCCGTAAAAAAACAGGTAAATGTACTGTGTCTTGCTGTCATCATACATGTCCTGTACCAGTCTAACATACTTTTCTAACACTCCAGATTTCCTCATGCAATATCACACCTCCTCCCTTGGCACCCTGTCATGCTTTTTCTAAATCCACATACACACAATGGAGTTCTTTCTGATCCTCTCTGTACTTCTCCATCAACATTCTCAAAGCAAAGATGGCATCTGTGGTGCTCTTTCTTGGCATGAAACCATACTGTTGCTCACAGATAGTCACTTCTTGTCTAAGTCTTGCTTCCACAACTCTCTCCCAGATCTTCATCGTGTGGCTCATCAACTTAATTCCTCTGTAGTTGCTACAACTCTGTACATCACCCTTGTTCTTAAAAATGGGCACCAGCACACTTATTCTCCATTCCTCAATCATTTTTCTCACCATCAAATATGCCATTGAATATTTTAGTCAAAAACCTCACTGCCATCTCTCCCAAGACATTTCCAAACCTCCACTGGTATGTCATCAGGTCCTACTTCCTTCCCCTTCTTCATTATTTTTAAAGCTTTCCGGACTTCACCCTCACTAATCTTTCCCACTTCTTGGTCCACAGATTCTATGACCTCTACTCTTCTTTCGCTTTCATTCTCTTCATTCATCAGCTCCTCAAAGTATTCCTTCCATCTTCCTGTCACACTCTCCTCAGTTGTTAGAACATTACCATTCCCATCTTTAATAAGCCTAACCTGCTGCTCATCCTTTCCAGCCTGATCCCTCTGTCTTGCTAATCAGTACAAGTCCTTCTCGCTCTCTTTAGTGTCCAGTCTCTGATAAAACTCATCGTACCCCCTCTGCTTTGCTTTAGCTACTTCCCTCTTTGCTCTATGTCCCATCTCCTTATATTCCTGTCATCTCTCTTCAGTCCTCTCACCGTCATATTTTTTCTTGGCTTACCTCTTCCATTGAATGGTGTCCTGGACTTCTCTATTCCACCACCAGGTTTCCTTTTCATCCATTCTCTGTCCAGATGACACACCGAGTACCTTCCTACCTGTCTCTATAATTGCTGTTGCTGTAGTAGCTCAGTCACTTGGAAGCTCTTTCTTATCACCCAGGCCTTTAACATCTCCTCTCTGAATTTCTCACAACATTCTTCCTTCTTCAGTTTCCACCATTTGGTCTTCTTCTCTGGTTTTATTCTTTTCCTCTTTTTCACAACAACAGTCATTCTACACACAACCATCCGATGCTGTCTGGCCATGCTCTCCCCTGCCACAACCTTACAGTCTCCAATCTCCATCAGGTTTCCTCTTCTACACAAAATGTAGTCAACCTGCGTACTCTTTCCTCCACTCTTATAGGTCACTCTATGTTCCTCCCTCTTTTGGAAGTAGGTACTGTATTGACTATAGCCATTTCCATTCTCTTGGCAAAATCCACCACCATCTGTCCTTACTGGTTTCTTTCCTTGACACCAAATCTACCCATCACTTCCTCATCCCCTCTGTTTCCTTCACCAACATGTCCATTCAGGTCTGCTCCAGTCACCACTCTTTCTTCCCTGGGAATACTCTCTATCACTTCATCCAGATCTTTCCAAAATGTATCTTTCTCCTCCCCATCACATCCAACCTGTAAAGCATAACCACTGACGATGTTTAGCATCCAACCTTCTACTTCTACCTTCAGGCACATCACCCTATCTGACACTCTCTTCACCTCTACTACCTTTTTTGCCAACTCCTCCTTCAGGACCACCCCTACTCCATTTCTCTTTCTATCCACATCATGGTAAAACAGTTTGAACCCTGCTGCAATGCTGCGGGCCTTGCTGCCCTTCCATTTGGTCTCTTGGACACATAAAACATCTAACTTTCTTCTCTGCATCATGTCAGCCAGTTCTCTACCTTTGTCTGTCATTGTCTCAACATTTAGAGTTGCAACCCTCAGTCCTACATTCTTCACTTTCCTCTTCTCCCTCTGTCTCCTGACACGTTTTCCTCCTCGTGGTCTTCGACTAACAATAGCACAATTTCCGCCGGCACCCTGTTTGTCAATAGCAACTGTGGCGGTCGTTGTTAACCCGGGCCTCGACCGATCCGGTATGGTTTCATTTTTTGAACTCGCATTATGGTTTTGGCGAAAAAGTTTTACATCGGATGCCATTCCTGATGCAACCCTCACCATTTACCCGGGCTTGGGACTGACACAAGAGATACACCGGCTTGTGCTCCCTAGTGAATTTCATATATTCAAAAATATTACAACCCACTCAGAAATGTGCTATGAGAAGCCCCCTCCCCCAAAAAAAATACACTACAGTGCAAAAAGCTGCACATTTTGTAAATAAGTTATTGTTAGAGTTGGTAAAAAAGCAAAATATAGACTCCAATGCTGGAGAAACGCTGATGTCTGTGCATGACTGCAGGATTGTAGCAGCTAAATACCACTCCATGTGTACAGTATGAAATGCTACGAGCTAATCAGAAATCCCCTGAGGATCGACTGGTTTAACTTTGTCTGACCAAATACAGTACAGAATGGGAATGTTGCCAATAAGCAGCAGTAAGCTGACAGTCCTGCATCTGTGACTTGACAACTCTTAACAATCCCTAATGAAGAACTCTGGAACAAGAAAATAAACGGTGTGCCTGTTAAAAGCTGTCCGTCCTGTGCAGTGTTCTCCTCCAGGAGCCAAGCAGAGCCTCCTGGTAGCCTCTTCAGACCACCTCTAACACCATCTGGTCTTGAGGTAGCCTCTCTTCACAGCCAGATCACAGATATTGATCAGCCACAATGTCTCATCAGTTCTGATGGCTGGACTTCCAGTCTAATGCAACTTGCATGAAAAGTTAAGCAATAAGATGATCACCAAAAAGACCTGCACCAACATCATGCCAGAAAACTGGTAGATTTTTGAATATTGCAAGTAAAAGTGCAGAGGGTCAGAAACGAGAATTTTATTGCATCACAATATTAGCTACTGCATGAAGGAATAAGCCTTCTTTTAAATGACACCAGAAGACCAAAAACTTGTGAGGAGTAGATCCCTCTTATTGCACGTGTCAGAGAAGCTCTGATCTTGTTACTGGGTCATGGCCTTGGCTGCACTAGCACAGTTTTACCTCGAGTATTAGCAAGTTTGTTCTAAAATTAGTCCCTGATTCCCAACTCTTAACCCTTAACTTATATCAGGGTTTCTTTTACTGCTGCATAAATCGTTTTTTGCAGATAAATGTGTAAAAATATTTGATTAGGACTAGTATTGCCAATAAAAGGTCCATAGCACTGTGATCCAGCCATGCTGGAAGCTTGAGGGATTCCCTCTGGAATATTCTGTTTGCAGTTGGACCACTTGGAAGAAGGTTCAGTGCTAATCTTTTCTATCGTTGGGTTCAGTGTAAAGCAGAACAGCTATCAGTTGGCTCTGTTTCTGGGATTAGAGCAGGATGTTTTCATGCTGTTTGATCGTTTTAAGTTTAGCTGTATAAATGTAAAAGGTCTTAATGTTTTTTTTTTCTACCCCTCAGGTTTTAGGAAAGACCCTGTGTGTGGGGTTAGATGAAGCTTCATCCAGGTGTGAGAAGACTCCTGCAGCAGAGGAGGAGTCGTGGCTGCGAGTGACGCTCCCACCGGGCCTTAGCCCGACCCCCTCCCTTCAGGAGGGACCCACAGAGGAGCAGCACCTACAGTTTCTGGTGAGAGCGCCCGCTGTTATACATACTCCCATTTTTCAGATGATTCTGTCATTTACGGGCAATGGTTGCGCAGGAAGTGTTATTGTATTTTTAAAACAGTTCAGCCGTTTTAAAGAAGGATTCTGTGCTAGAAATATGAACAAATAATATCTTGGGTGTAACATTACATCATGGTTTGGGTGAATGCGAAACATTTCATTTTTGTGGATGAAATGAGTACAGTATTATGACTATGTGCAGTAAGGGTATTTCATTTTCACTGATGGATCACAAGTCTGTATATTTTGGTTTCTAAACTGGGCACTTGGCAACTGTGGGTCTTGAAACCCCTCTCCAGCTAATTGGCTCTGGAAGTTGTGCATGCTTGGATCACGAGCGCTTCCAGGAAGTTGACTGACTCATGTGTCCAAATATGCATGAGCCTCCGTGTTTCCACCGTTTTGCATTTGATTTCTGTCCTGATGTCTGCAGACTCTGTCCTCTGTTGAACTTGTGACCTGCTATAGCGTGTAATAATTCAGCACAAAACACAATTCTCGTTGTGAAATTCTTTTTTCTGCTGTTATTTTAGAAAATCCACCACACCTGTTAAATATATATATATAAATCAAGCAAGCCTCAGTTTAAATAAATTGTTTATTTCTAATCAGACTAATGAGTTTGCTCGTCCTACAAATCTAAGACCAAAATGGATAGCAGCCATCCTAAAACAAATCCAGGCTCCAAAGTTTCATAGATCTTCATTCAAACACTTTTAAAATAAATCTACATGGCTGTCAGTTTGAGTTATACTTTTATTTATAGAAAATTCTCAATTTTTTGTGAGCACAAACAACTGCAGCAGAGCATTGCACAACAGTTGGCCATGTAAATGTTTATAAAAGCTTTTATTTTACAAACCGGATTCCAAAAAAGTTGGGACACTAAACAAATTGTGAATAAAAACTGAATGCAATGATGTGGAGATGGCAAATGTCAATATTTTCTTCGTAATAGAACATAGGTGACAGATCAAAAGTTTAATCTGAGTAAATGTAAGATTTTAAAGGGAAAATATGTTGATTCAAAATTTCACAGTGTCAACAAATCCCAAAAAAGTTGGGACAAGTAGCAATACAGTGATTCTGTACCTGACTCTGCACGTTTTATGCGGGTGAATTATAGCCGAACTGAACTGTTGAGAATTGGAGTGGATTTGCCACAGGGAACAGCACAGTAAAAAAATAATCCGTAAAAAACGGAAAATGTCCTGGTAATTTTCTGCCAGTACATTCTCCGTTTTTTTACAGATATTTCCGTAAACCCTAAAACGGATTTTTCCCGTAATTTAACAGTTTTTTTAATGTATAATTTACATAAATTTCTGTTAATCTAGGGTGCCAGGTAAATGGAGTCCTCTTTTGCGCTTCTTCTCAACGGTTCTTGTTCCCAGGGTGCTTTGCGCGAAAAAAAAAAAAAGGAGAAACCCCTGTAAAAAATTATAACGGAAAATTCCTTCACACTTCCACACTGTAAAAAAAATCCGTAAAAAAAACAGGTAAATGTACTGTGGAAGTGTGAAGGAATTTTCCGTTATCATTTTTTACAGGGGTTTCTCCTTTTTTTTTTCGCGAATAGCACCTTGGGAACAAGAACTTTTGAGAAGAAGGGCGAAGAGGACTCCATTTACCTGGCACCCTAGATTAACAGAAATGTATGTAAATTATACATTAAAAAACTGTTAAATTATGGGGAAAATCCGTTTTAGGGTTTACGGAAATATCTGTTAAAAAACGGAGAATGTACTGGCAGAAAATTACCAGGACATTTTCCGTTTTTTACGGATTTTTTTTTACTGTGAGCTGAAATCAGCAACAAACTCAAATCTACGCTCGGCAGGATGCGGCTTTTGAAGTCTTCCACCTGGAAGCTACAGCGGAGGTGCTCCGGTTCATGCTCCGGCGAAAAGAAAAGGAAGCGGTGCTCCCGGCGTCAGAAGCGAGGCTGCCGGGCGGGGATTATGGTGAGACTGCGGGCTGACGCTAAAACCGGGAGACCCCCGATGCCGGTTCTTTTTCTGTCTAACGTCCGCTCGCTGGACAGCAAAATGGATTTGCTTTGTCTGAGAGTGACAACATCGGAGGAAATGAAGAAGTGCTCTGTGCTTTGCCTCACGGAAACGTGGATTTCTAAGGAAACACCGGACTCTGTGTATGAACTGGATGACACTCTTTTTCAGAGCGGATCGCTGCACAGAGACTACAGGGAAAACGAGGCGGCGGTGTTTGTGTGTACGTGAGTACTAACTGGTGCTCAAACTGTGCTGTTATTAAAAACCTTTGCACAGCTGCTGTGGAGTTGATCACAGTGAGGTGTCTCCCCCATTATCTACCCCGCGACTATTCAGTGATCCTTATCACAGTTATCTACATCGCCCCAGATGCTAATGTTAATGTCGCCCTGGAAGAAATTCATGACTTACTCAGCTCGCTGCAGTGTAAATACCCAGAGGGGCTTTGCATTGTTTTAGGTGACTTCAACCACATGAATTTAAAGCACTGTCTCCCAACCTTCAATCAACACGTATCCATAGCAACACGAGGGAGTAACACCCTCGATCACGTCTACACAAATGTAAGAGGCGCGTACACAGCGAAGCCACGCCCACCGCTCGGGGGTTCTGATCATTTATCCCTCCTCATGGTCCCAGCACAACTCCCTCCACTAAGACGTTGTAAACCAGAACAAAAGGAAGTAAAAATGTGGCTCCAGGACAGCACCCCCATGCTGAGAGACTGCTTTGAAAAAACTGATTGGTCTGTTTTCAAGCAGGTTGCTGCTGATGGAAGCTCAGTGGACCTGGAACTTTATGCATCCTCAGTACTGGGTTATATTAGCACATGCTCTGAGAATGTATCCATAAAGAAATATGTTAAATCTTACCCCAACACAAAACCCTGGTTAAACAAAGAGGTTCGCACCCTGCTGGCAGCCAGGAACACTGCCTTCAAGTCTGGAGACTCAGAGGAGCTGAGAAAGACCAGGAAAGAGCTGGTTGCTGGCATCAAGAGGGCCAAGGCCACATATGCACAGAGGATCGAGGGACAGTTCACCTCACAAGACCCACGGAGCATGTGGAAGGGCATCAAATGCATAACTGATTATAAAACCGGATGAGAGAGGCCGCGCTGAAGAACATGTCATGTGTTTTGATAAGGCAGCAGCTTTTCACACTCCTGGATGACTGTGAATACATAATTATGCTGTATCGGTGAAAATTGGTGCAATGTTAATAAAAGCTCTTGATTCTTGATTGATTCTTGATTCTTGAAAAGCAGGAGCAAACAGTGCCCCAAAGACCCATCTCTGCTTGATGCCCTCAACAAGTTTTATGCACGGTTTGAAGAACCAAACAGACCACCTAGCACCAGACTCACCACATCACCAGATGAAGAGCATCTCAGCGTGACCGTAACAGAAGTGAGGAGTAGTCTCAGAAGGATCAACCCTCATAAAGCAACTGGACCGGACAACATCCCCGGGAAAGTTCTGAAGGAATGTGCGGACCAGCTCTGTGAGGTGCTGGCTGACATCTTCAACACCTCACTTGCTCTGGAAACAGTCCCCACCTGCCTGAAGACCGCCACCATCATCCCAGTCCCAAAAAGCTCCACAGTGACTGGTCTGAACGACTATCGGCCGGTGGCCCTCACCCCGATAGTTGCAAAATGCTTCGAAAAACTGGTCATGACCCACATCAAAACAACCGTCAACATCAACGAGGACCCTCATCAGTATGCTTACCATGAGAACCGATCAACAGAGGACGCCATCTCTTCCGTGGTCCACACTGCTCTCACCCACCTGGATCAGAAAGACTCCTACGTCCGTATGCTCTTTGTGGACTTCACATCTGCCTTCAACACCATGATCCCCCAAACTCTGATGGACAAACTATCCACACTTGGACTAAGCCCCTCCATTTGTAACTGGGTCCTAGACTTCTTAACAAACAGACCTCAGTCCGTGAAGATCCACAACCTCTCCTCCTCCACCATTACCCTCAGCACTGGCTCTCCTCAAGGATGTGTGTTGAGCCCCCTTCTGTTCACTCTGCTCACATATGATTGTGCAGCTACCCATCCAGGTTGTCATATTGTAAAGTTTGCAGATGATACAGCGGTGGTGGGATGCATCACAAACAATGATGAGTCCAGCTACAGGCAGGAGGTGGAACACCTGGAGAGCTGGTGCAAAGAGAATAACCTTCACATGAATGTGAAGAAGACAAAGGAGATGATTGTGGACTTCAGAAGGAACAAACAAACCCACACCCCACTGAACATAGGTGGATCAGTGGTGGAAGTGGTCTCCAGCTACAAGTACTTGGGGGTACACTTGAATGATAATCTCAGCTGGACCAACAACACCACCAGCCTGATCAAGAAAGGTCATCAGAGACTCTACTTCCTCAGACGGCTGAGACGAGCTGGTCTGAGTAGCCCAGTCCTCACCTCCTTCTACAGGTGTGCAGTGGAGAGCATCCTGTGCTCCAGCATCAACGTGTGGCATGGGGGCTGCACAGTTGCAGAAAGAAAAGCTCTGCAGAGAGTGGTGAAGGCTGCACAGAGGTCTGTTGGAGTCAGTCTCCCCACCATCACAGACATTTACACTTCGAGATGCAGGAAAAGAGCCACCTGCATCATGAAAGACCCCACTCACCCAGCACACACACTCTTTGCCCCACTCCCCTCAGGACGGAGGTTGAGGAGCATCAAATGTAGAACCACTAGACTGAGGAACAGCTTCTACCCTGAGGCTGTTAGACTCATGAATAAATAAATAATAAGAATAATCACTGTGAAATATCACATCATGCTGATGCTGATCTGTTTTCTTGTTGCTGTGTTCATCTGTGACCATCTGCTCATAAAGACTCATGTTCGTGCTGCTGTTTGTAATGATGTTTTTCTATTACTCTAGGGCTTAGTGTATTTCTAGTTGGATGTTTTTCTTAGTTCATATCCTAGATGTTATTACTGTTTTTCTCTTACATTTTGTTGTTGGATGTAACTGGGACCCTGTGTACATAATCTCATTTCATCACATGTACTACATGCGATGCAAATGACAATAAAGACTCTCTAGCCGTTTTCGCATTGCACGGCCCTCAATGGCCCGGGCCGCCCCGCCTTCTAACCCGGGTTCGGCGTGTTCGCATTTTCCTTTTTTTCCCCGGATCTGCCCTCGTTTTGGAACCATCTCCACCGTGGTTCTGATCGCGCCAGACTCCCCGGCCCAGTTTGACCTCATTTACTGCTCCCATTTGATTCGTTGTTTGCAGCAGGGGCTGGACTTGTTCTAACAACAACCTCAGCGCGAGGGCTGAATTTCATTAAAATTTAACTACAGAAACTCCTAAAAAAATTGTTAGCTGAATTAGTTTTTTTGAGTTTAATTTTTGTTAATAACTGATTACAAATCAGCTTATGTTAGAACGTAAATAACACGAAGCGCGCACCCATTTCCACCTTTCAGCGCGACTTGAATGTCATTAAAATATAACTAATATTGTCTAACTCTTGCGCGCAGCCAGTGTTTTAAAATATAACTAATAATCTCTAACTCTTACGCATAGCTAGAATGTTAAGAGGGGTGATTCCTTTATAGGTAAAGTGGACTCCTAAAAAAACAATCCGCCGCTGTGGCTCAGAGAGATCGCGCACTGCTATTACACTCTACATTTTATCTTGACCCGGGGAAGCGGGTTCGCTTCCCACCTGGTACAAGTAATTTTACTTTTTTCTTTTATTGGAGTAAATAAAAAGGAGTTGTGTTAACCAAACACTCTTTTTTTATTTACTCCAATAAAAAAAAATTAAAATTACTTGTACCAGGTGGGAAGCGAACCCGCTTCCCCAGGTCAAGATAAAATGTAGAGTGTAATAGCAGTGCACAATCTCTCTGAGCCACAGCGGCGGATTGGTTTTTTAGGAGTCCACTTTACCTATAAAGGAATCACCCCTCTTAACATTCTAGCTACGCGTAGGAGTTAGAGATTATTAGTTATATTTTAAAACCCTGGCTGCACGCAAGAGTTAGACAATATTAGTTATATTTTAATGACATTCAGGTCGCGCTGAAAGGCGGAAATGGGTGCGCGCTTCGTGTTATTTACGTTCTAACATAAGCTGATTTGTAATCAGTTATTAACAAAAATTAAACTCAGAAACACTAATATATATACTCAGCAAACAAATATTTTTAGCGGCGTCTCCTCTCTTAAAACACTGTAAGCGTGCACACAAGAACACTCCACCCACGTGAAGAGAACACCCCACCCACTTCCAGAGAACTTCCCACCCACTTCAAGGCAGCTCTGCGGCCAATGCATAATGAGCGGGGGCGGGCCAGACAGGGCTCTGGGCCAACCAGGGACGGGCCGGACCTTTGAGGGCCGTGCAATGCGAAAACGGCTTCTGACTCTGACTCTGAATAAGATGCTGGAAAAAGGAAGTTGAGCATATAACAAACAGCTGGAAGACCAATTAACACTAATTAGGTCAATTGACAACATGATTGGGTATAAAAAGAGCTTCTCAGAGTGTCAGTGTCTCTCAGAAGCCAAGATGGTAAGAGGATCACCAATTCCACCATTGTTGTGCAGAAAGATAGTGCAGCAATACCAGAATGGTGTTACCCAGCGTAAAATAGCAAAGACTTTTAAGTTATCATCATCAACCGTGCATAACATCATCAAAAGATTCAGAGAATCTGGAACAATCGCTGTGCGTAAGGGTCAAGGCCGTAAAACTCTACTGGATGCTCGTGATCTCCGGGCCCTTAAACGTCACTGCACCTCAAACAGGAATGCCACTGTCAAGGAAATAACAGAATGGGCTCAGGAATACTTCCAGAAAGCATTGTCAGTGAACACAATCCACCGTGCCATCCGCCATTGCCAGCTGAAACTCTACAGTGCAAAGAGGAAGCCATTTCTAAGCAAGCTCCACAAGCTCAGACGTTTGCACTGGGCCAGGGGTCATTTAAAATGGAGTGTGGCAAAATGGAAGACTGTTCTGTGGTCAGATGAGTCACGATTTGAAGTTCTTTATGGAACACTGGGACGCCATGTCATCCAGACCAGAGAGGACAAGGATAGCCCAAGTTGTTATCAACGCTCCGTTCAGAAGCCTGCATCACTGATGGTATGGGGTTGCATGAGCGCTTGTGGCATGGGCAGCTTGCATGTCTGGAAAGGCACCATTAATGCAGAGAACTATGTTCAGGTTCTAGAACAACATATGCTCCCATCTAGATGTCATCTCTTTCAGGGAAGACCCTGCATTTTTCAACAAGATAATGCCAGACGACATTCTGCAGCAATCGCAACAATTGTGGCACATTGGTAATGGCAGTCGACCTCCAATCGGAAGGTCGGAGGTTCGAGTCCCGCATCCGCCCACCATGCGTCGTTGTGTCCCTGGGCAAGACACTTAACCCCGAGTTGCTCCCGGTAGGTCTGGATAGCGCCCTACAAGGCAGGCTACCACTAACGGTGTATGAATGTGTGTATGAATGGGTAGATGGCTCGTATTGTAAAGCGCTTTGGGGCTCCTCAGAGGGGGCTGGAAGGCGCTATATAAATAAGCCCCATTTACCATTTACAACATCATTGCTACGTAGGAGAAGGATCGGGTACTGAAATGTCCAGCCTGCAGTCCAGATCTTTCATCTATAGAGAACATTTGGCGCATCATAAAGAGGAAGGTGCGACAAAGAAGGCCCAAGACGATTGAACAGTTAGAGGCCTGTATTAGACATGAATGGGAGAGCATTCCTATTTCTAAACTTGAGAAACTGGTCTCCTCTGTCCCCAGACGTCTGTTGAGTGTTGTAAGAAGAAGGGGGGATGCCACACAGTGGTAAAAATGGACTTGTCCCAACTTTTTTGGGATTTGTTTATGCCATGAAATTTTGAAACAACATATTTTTCCCTTAAAACGATACATTCTCTGTTTAAACTTTTGATCTGTGATTTGTGTTCTATTCTGAATAAAACATTAGGTGTTGGCACCTCCACATCATTGCATTGAGTTTTTATTCACAATTTGTTTAGTGTCCCAACTTTTTTGGAATCCGGTTTGTACAAACCACTGTAAGATTAAAGTTGTTTGAAGGTGGCAGTGATTTGATTTTGAAGTGGGTTTACTCAGACTAGTTCTCATTACAGTAGTTTGTCAATACAGGTCCGACCTCCAGAGATTTCAACTTTTGTAGTGACATCCACTGTGTAAACCTTTAAATCACTGTCAGTTTTACATGATATGGTTATTTGGACAGATCAATATTTACCTGCCAGAAGTAAACCCAGGCCCATAAGTGCCACAGCTAGCTGCTGCTGCTTTTTGTGTTAGCAAAAAAATCTCAGGGGGGGGGGGTCCAAATGAATATTTTTTTAAACATGAGGAAACATTTCCTGCACATAAAATTGTTGTGACACCTGTGATTGGATCTTAACACACCTGTATTAGCTTTGCTCTGTTCTTCTTGATTGAATCTATCAGCTGGGTGAGATGGAGAGTGTCAGTGCAAAACTGTTTTCTGATCCTTACAAAGACACTGACAGCTTCAGGTCCGATAACTCGACAACTTCAGGTTAAAGCTCCTTTATTGAAAAAAGACACTGAAATATGGAGAACGTTGTTTTTACAGTAGGTTTAAAAGCTACTTTTTGCCAGTTTTGGAGGCCAAGTAGACACAAAATACTCTTATTTTGTCTCTCCTGGTTTAATCTGTCAGGATCTTACAGGAAAATATAAAATATTCATATAATAATGCAGAACTTTAGCTTGATTCCATGTTTGACTTCACTAGGGTGAGGTTAGACATGTGGTTTACAACGTACATGCTGTTGAAAACCGAGGGCTTGAATATCACCAAACCAGGGTGTGGTGTAACATTTGGCACCAGTTTCTGCTTCTCTATCCTCTTGTCTTTGTCTGGGAAAAGGAAGTGATAACATGTTAAACTGGATCCTGATATTGACAGGAAGTGAGGATAAAGAGGTAAATACAGGGGTGATCACATCATTTATTTCCTCTCAGAAGGCCAACAACTACATTTTGGACAACCTGCAGGTATCCATTTGAAGAACCAACATAAAAATATGTCACAGTCATCCAACTGTTGTCATGAAGGCCTGACTAATGGTCTTAAAGTCATCTAATAAAGTGCGAGTTAGAACATTTCTGCTGCAGCGGCAGGAGGTTTAGGACCCAGGAATGCAGACGTGACATGAGAAGTCCCAGTAAAATAAAAAATGCATAACTAGAAACAAAAGCTGACGGTGCTCCATCAGAAACAGACCTGGAGGGACCTGGACACGTCATCTAAAATGTTTAATGCTCCACTTCTAGACAAACACACATGAGCAATACACGGCCCAAGACTGATGAATATAATTACAAACACCTGGACTGATGACCAACGGGAGCAGGTGAGAGTGGGCAGGGCAGGAGCAGGACAGACAGAGAAAGATGGCACTGAGGAAACACAGTTTGATCAGGATGAACAAAACAAGCAACAGAGTTTCAGCAAATGAATCCCAAAACCAGTGGTGGGATGTAACTAAGTACAAGTACTTTGTTACTGTACTTAAGTACATTTTTCATGTATCTGTACTTTACTTAAGTAGAATTAAATGTGGGTACTTTTACTTTTACTTCACTACATTTTACATGAAGTATCTGTACTTTCTACTACACTACATTTTTATAATGTGTTGAGTTACAAGTTACTTTCACGTTGCAGTTTTTTCAATTTGTCAAGAAACAAGAAATTCTTGCTGCAACATTAAAATGTGTCAGTTCATGGGGTGTTAGGAGACAAGAGATGTCTCTAAATGTCTCGACACTCTGGTCCAAGTTTTGAAAATGGTGTCAGGAAGTTAAAATATTGTTCATTGTTGATCCATTACAAGGTTGACTAGACAGTATTTTAACTAGAGTTGATGACAAACTGGAGTTGAAATGATCAGTGCATGATGTGTCTAATTCTCCTTTTTTTAAACAGAAAACTTTTACTTCTGTGTGTTTACTGCAATTAAAATGACACATTGGTTTTATTTTGTGTTAAATAAAAACTTTCAAAGGTAAAATCATCCTTATTATTCTTATTTTGCTTAATGACATTTTACTCTGCATGTCATCCCTGAAATTCTGACGCACAGAATCACAAGTCCAAGTGTGAACTGTGTCACAGAGTAAAAACATGCATTATCTGCAGCATTGTTCATTAAAATGACTCAACACTATTTATGTAATGCAGAAAATTTACATACAGTACACACACTTAATGGTATTGTAGGCCATTGCATTAGGTAATACATTCAGCAATTACTTTTACTTTAATACTTTAAGTATTTTTAAAAGCAAGTACTTATTTACTTTTACTTAAGTAAAAATATTAATATGGTACTTCTACTTTTACTAGAGTATATTTTTGTCTGTTTATTTGTACTTTTACTTAAGTACAGTGTTTGAGTACTTTCTCCACCACTGCCCAAAACACAGAAAGTAAAGCACAACAACTAGAGGAGGAATAAACCCTAAACATTTTAACCCTAAGAGCATAAACCTCCTGACACCACAAAGCCAGCAGAAAGTAATCAAAAGACACAGATCCTGACAATTACAGCTTAAGGCTTTGAAAAGCTCCTTTTCACAACTGAACCATCCTACATCTTTCTATTTAAAGTCTCGGTCACAAAATGCATCATGGTTCTAAAAAAACCTGCTAATAAGACGAGTTTAAAACCTTTTTTTCTTTAGATTGTTCAGATAAAACTATGTTTTGTTCTGGTTAAAGAAGTGTAAAGTATCTTGATAAACTTAATAAGAAAACAAGTCCTGAATTGTAGAACTTCTTCCATTTGTATCACGACAGTAGTTGTACAGTAGTTCCTTGTTTATTGAGCAACATCATTGACACAGCTGGAGAGGACGCTGGCGTGATGTCACCGCTTCTCCACGCTAAATAGTTATTTTACTGTTGCTATTTTTTGGACATTTTTTTGGACATTTATCTGGACTCGTTTTGTTCAGTGGTTTTTTAATAAGGATTTTACGGACAGCTTGGCTAGCTCTTCCTAACCGGAATTTGGGCTGTCTACCTCCTGTCAAACTCCAGCACGAACTTACTTCAAGAACTACGTAGCTGCAATTATTGTTCCACTCACCTACTGCCTGTCAACCTCCTGTGTCATCTGGACTGTCCTGGATTTTCTCCTGTGCTCCTCTTCACGATATGCTCAACCAAGTTACATCCCTCTGCTTCTTGGTTGTTTCTTTCGGAGCCGCGGGTCTGCTGCTAGTGGCTAGCTCTGTGCTAGCTTCCCCCGGCTTGGCTGGCACGATGTTGACGTATTCTGCTTCGCAGCTGCTTGGACTTAACAACTGCTCCATTCCTCCCTCTGTTTCCACCATCAAACAACTGGGACTTCTGCGTAGACCTCGTTATATCCACAGAAGCTCTCGAAAGATATCCATCTACTCTGGACAGCCGCAGGTTGGGTCTATCGCGTGTGTCTCGTCCAAGAGACGTGTCGCACCTCGACGACGTCATCAGAACGCTGCGTCTGTAGTCCCTTGTAGTCCACAGCGCACGAAGTGGCAAGGAAAACGTGGAGTGGACTTCAGTCTGCTGAAACCGGTTCAAAAGGCTTCTACACCAACTGGTATTAAATTAGAACTTTTCAATGTGCAGTCACTATCAAACAAATCATGCCTAATTCACGATCACATTCTGGAGAAGGACTTGGACCTCATGTGTCTTACAGAGACTTGGCATCAGCCAGATGTGTACAGTTCTCTAAATGAGGCCTGTCCGTCTGGTTACAGTTATCTGCAGAGAGCCCGCAGCACTGGCCGCGGTGGTGGTCTGGCTGTAATCTACCGCAATAATTTAAAATTGACACATCTAGCTTCTCAGGACTTTTCCTCTTTTGAAAGTTTGGCCTTCAACTTCAAAGCCCCACTCCTGATGAACGTTATATTGATTTATAGACCTCCCAAACCGCATGTTTCATTTAACTCAGAGATGCATGACCTCCTCACCTTTTTCTGCACCTCCCCTGTGAAAACTATTTTTCTTGGCGATCTAAATATCCACATGGACAATTCCTCTTCCCCGTTGGCAACAGATTTTAAGTCTCTTCTGGACTCTCTTAATCTCACCCAACATGTGGACGTCCCTACGCACAGCAGGGGGCATACTCTGGATTTGGTGATTACAGACACTGTACTCATCAATAACTTATCTGTATATGACCTGGGTGTCTCGGACCACAGTGTCATCTCTCTGGAAGTGCCTTCAACTTCACCTGCTTCAAACCCAAAGCGACCCATCCAGTTCCGGGACTTTAAAAACATTTCCCCTGATGTTCTGTCCGCTGATCTTCACGCCCTGACCGCTGTCAATCATTCATCTGCCAATGACTCCGTTGATTACTACAACCGATCTCTCCAAGAGCTTCTGGACCTACATGCTCCCTTGAAGACAAGACTGGTGTCTTTCTCCCGTTCAGCCCCCTGGTACACTGGTGAGCTCCGCAGGATGAAGGCAACTGGCCGTGCTATCGAGAGACGTCTAAAATCATCTGGTCTCTCGGTACATAAGCAGGCATACAAAGAACATCAGAAAGCATACGCCTATTCTCTTAAAGAAGCACGCTCCAAGTATTACTCCAACATCATCAACACCTGCCCTGGTAACTCTAAACAGCTCTTCTCCACAGTAACTCATCTACTTAATCCCATTAAACAAACTTCTGAGGAATGTGTTCAAAAATGCGACCTGTTCCTTTCATCATTTAAAAACAAAATTGACACCATCAGATCTCAGCTTCACAACCTCCCTGATCTTCGTTTACCATCTACCCGTCTGCATCCTGGGTCCCTGAGCAGCTTTGATGAGGTTGTTCAGAGTGAGGTGGAGTCCATCATAAAGAAAATGAAGCCTTCATCCTGCGCCCTGGATCCCTTCCCCTCATCTCTCATAAAATCCAATCACTCTGCAATAAGCCCATTAATCACTCAAATAATAAATCAGTCTCTACAATCTGGTCATGTTCCACTGCCTCTAAAAACTGCCATCATTAGGCCTCTTCTGAAAAAATCTAATTTGGATCCCGACATTTTTTCTAATTACCGCCCAATTTCCCACCTCCCGTTTCTGTCCAAAGTGCTGGAAAAAGCAGTTGCTGCTCAGCTGCAGGACCACCTACAGCAACACTCTCTGTACGAGAAGTTTCAGTCTGGATTCAGAGCAGCTCACAGTACTGAGACTGCATTACTGAGAGTTACAAATGATATCCTCATGGCTGCTGACACTGGCTCTCCCTCCGTCCTTGTCCTCCTTGACCTCACTGCAGCCTTCGACACTGTGGACCATAATATTCTCCTCCACCGTCTTCATGTGGAGGTCGGTCTCTGTGACACTGTCCTGGACTGGTTCAAATCTTTCCTCTCCGATAGGCTGGAATGCGTTAGTCTTGGCAATGCCACTTCCCAGACAGTCGGTGTCTCCTGTGGTGTCCCTCAAGGGTCAGTTCTGGGGCCCCTGCTGTTTTCCCTTTACATGCTGCCTTTAGGTCAAATTATTAATCAGTTCAACATTTCTTTTCACTGCTATGCCGACGACACACAGCTTTACATCAGGACTGGATCATCCTCATCATCCCCATCTCCATCTTCACTCACTGCCCTCTCTGCCTGCCTGGAGGAAATAAGGGCATGGATGAATCAGAACTTTCTTCAATTAAACTGCTCCAAGACTGAGGCCATAATGATTGGCACCCCTCACCAGATACAAACATCAACTTTAACAACAATCTCCTTCTCTGGTCAAGACATCCCCCTCTCCACCTCTGTTACAAATCTTGGAATAAAAATGGACTCTCATCTTACATTTGAAACTCACATTAAGCATCTGTTTAAAACTTGCTTCTTCCATCTTCGAAACATCTCCAGACTTCGCCCATCTCTGACTTTTTCCGATGCTGAGAAACTCGTCCATGCCTTTGTCTCCTCCAGGCTCGACTACTGCAACTCCCTGTTTATTGGAATCCCTGGCAAAAACCTTCAGAAACTTCAATATATTCAAAACAGTGCAGCAAGGATTTTATTGAGAGCTCGTAAATTTGAACATATTACACCCATTCTCCATAACCTCCATTGGCTTCCTGTCACCTACAGAATTCAATACAAAACTGCTCTCATTACACATCAATGCTTACATGGAACTTCACCTGACTATCTAAAGGACATTCTTGCACCATATTCATCCACCCGGTCTCTACGATCACAGAACAGTAATCTACTTCACATTCCACGAACCAAATTAAGGACCATGGGAGACAGGGCATTCTGTGTGGCTGCCCCCCGCCTATGGAACTCCCTTCCTGACTGCCTGAGAGCTCCACAGTCACTGGTTGACTTTAAAAGCGGTTTAAAGACTTTTCTTTTTAAGCAAGCCTATTCTGCCCCCGCATGATTTTATCTTTGATCTTGGTTGATAGTATTATTGATTTTACTTGATTTTATCACTTGTTTTATTTATTTATTTATTTATTTATTTATTTATTTATTTTTTAAGCAGGCCTATTCTGCCTCCACATGATTCTGTTTTTAATCTTAGTTAATACCATTATTGATTTTATTTGATTTTATCACTTGTTTTTATTGTTGTAGCACTTTGAGATTTTTATTAATGAAAAGTGCGGTATAAATTGAATTTATTATTATTATTATTATTATTATATATAACACGGTTGAAACGGCTTCATCTCTCTCGTTTCACAAACAAAAAAACAAATATTCATCTCTCTAGAGCTATTAAAAATCTATAAACACAATCTCTAAAAGTAAACCTAAATTGCACAGCTGCAGGCGGTGGTACGGTGTGGCTGTGGCCCAATTTGTTTTTTAAGTTTCGGTTTTCATCGCCTTATACTTTCACTTTTAATATTATTAATATAACTAATAGTTTTGTTTTTCCTGTGACTTATGTGCAGTATGATAAATGATAGGAGCATAATAAATGCTCCCAATGCTTTGTTGGTCTTTTTTTTCTTTTTGTAAAGACGTTTTTAGGCATTTATATTTATTTATTTATTTTGCATCGTAAGACACTGTGACGTCATCGGCTACTCGAGCGTCGTTCGAGGTTTTTTATGTTAATGTCGAGGTTAAAAATTATGTACTCGTTCAACCCCTACTGTTAACCCACCTGTCTGTTCATGTCCACAGACGTCTCCTCCTACTCCTCCTCGTCTCCTCTCCACTCAGCTCCAGTCAGCCAGCCAGCCTCTGCACCCCTCCCCAGAGGTAATGAAATGTTGCTTTTACTGTACATTTTGATTTTCTGTTTTGTTTTATGTTACTGTACAGTAGAGTAACTTCATCTGTTAAATCACCTGTCTGTTCATGTCCGCAGACGTCTCCTCCTCTCCAGCCAGCCTCTGCAACACCTACCTTCACTGACCTCCGGCTCATCTCCCCACTAACCTTCACAGCTTCATCATCCAGGTACAGTATGTAATGAAATGTTCATTTAATTTTGCTTTTTTGTTGTTTCATGCTGCATTTCATCATCAACCTGTGTGTTGTTATGTCCACAGTCTCCCTCCGAAGCATTGCGGAAAGGCGCCCCCTGGTCCATCAAACTTCAGCACACACACATCACAGTAAGGACAAGTTGTTTTTGTCTGGGTTGAATTTATCAGTAAGCACAACAACTTGTTGTCTGTGTGGTTTCAGATGTTTCATTAATGTTAACTTACAACTGTCTGTTTTCTAACAGTGACACCTGCTGCGTTCCCTCCTCTCCTGTGTCCAATGAACTCACACTGACTGAGGCGATTAAGAACAAGTTATTTTATGAAAAACAGAGAAGTTTGTTAAAGCTGCTTTATGTAACTTTTCTAACAATATATTTTTAACATATTTCTTCACTCTGTCACTAGATTGATGTTAGAGAGGTAATCTCTGAAAAAAACTAAAAAAAAATATTGTCCCCTTGCTTCTCCAGGTGGTAAATAAGCATTTCTAAAAAGAAAAAGTGACCCGCCATTTTCCAGCCAATAAAAACAAAGTTTGTAACCAGCCAATAAAAACCGAGCTTGAATTCGAATCAGCCAATAAAAACAGAGCTTGAATTTGAATTTTAACAGACCACAAGGGGGCAGTGCCATATATGGCTCTGAGGGGGAGGGATCAGAATGCTTTGCTTGTTGAAATTTTTTCTAAGTGCTGATGTTCTACAGAAACTGCAGACTCCACCTTTAAAACTCATAACATTTCACATAATTTCATTATAATGATTGGAAACAAAAACCAACTTCATTCATGTTTACACCTGTCAATCAAATTAAACAAACTTCAGTAATGATTTTGTTTTTTCTTTCTTAAAAGCATAAAAGAAAAGAGTAAACAGTCAGACTGTAGCGGACTGAGTCCAAGGACAGTCTGTGTGAAACGTCAGACATTATTCAAGTCAAAAGTAACTAAAGAAAACTGTTCCCTTATCAGTCAGTTCACTCGGTGCAACATATGACTATGGGAATTGCACCGCCGCACGGTTCACCTGAAGTAATACATTCATGCCTTGAAAAGGCAGGTGGGCGTCAGCGTCACCAAAGAGGCCCCGCCCTCTTTGTATAAAGAGGCTGGCGCCCAGCTATCTTTCTCTTTTATGCCCTTCACCTCGCTTACACCTGAACTTCGTGGGACTCTCTGTGACTGCATCGCTCGACTGGAGGTGAGCTCGCTCCCTACCCTGAGCGTACAGAGAAATTTCCTACGTACTGCTGGGTTAGCGAAAGCTAGCCCAGTGCCTTTTATTTAACCTCGAGGCTTTTTCTTCTCTCTTCGCAGCTTCGCTCGACTGCGCTAACTGCGTCACTCGCTACCTAGCTAATGGAGCTAGCAGGCTAGCCGACGAGAGCGAGTCGACAAGAGGACGTCTCCGGATCACGTTAGTCTCAGCTAATGAGCTCGACTCTTCTCAGCTGAAGTAAACATGATGGTAAATGGTAAATGGAGCTTATTTATATAGCGCTTTCTAGCCCCCTGTGAGGAGCCCCAAAGCGCTTTACAATACCAACCATCCACCCATTCATACATGCATTCATACACCGGTAGCGGCATGGGTAACCACCATATTGTGTCTTTAAACACATACGGTGCCACCCAGATGTAAAGGATTTTAGGAGGTCAATATTAATACTGACCTCTTTACCTTAATTAATTTACTTATTCAGATTGAATAGTAATTTCACGGATTCTTTTCTTTTTCAGTTTACCCAATATTTCTGTGATCTTTATGATGGATAAATAAATAAAGCCATTAAGTGACAGAGACGTTAACTTAGTTTGGTATGTCAAAGACACTACCATTTATTTAAAATAAATCAACTAAATTAACACCATTACACTTGATTGACATGATTTCACTTTCTTGCAATTTAATACGTCAGCACATTTAAATTGTAACAACAGACATAAATACAGGATGTCATTATACTTAGTCTGTGGCTCTTTAGCTTAAATATAGTTACCAGATTGAAATAAGGAGAAGTTTAAGAGGAATAGGGAGAGGTTGGAGAGGTTAAGAGAGGAAGTTATTTATCTTGAGTTTAACCAGAAATGGCACTCCTCCGTACGAGAACCAGCTCGACTTCACAGCACGATCCAAGAAACATCCGTAACTCTGTACCTGTTGACGTTCAGTCTCGGTTGGTAGTTGCAGGAGCAGTCTGAGCCTCACAGGTTCTGGGCCTATGAAGTCCGGTGCACCTCGGTGTGTTCATCCCATCTGGCATTCGACCGACATTAAATGTTTAAATATGGTTGAAATAACGTCAGTTTACGAAAAAACATTCATTCAACATCAAAACAATGTTGAACACCAAACCATTGAAATGGTGTTGTTAACTCACTATGGATTCACCTTTGAAATATAAACCAGTTTTGAGTTGTATTTATTATCAACATTATTTTTCACAAACGTGACTAAAAGATTTTGCTGGAATATGTTAGTTGAAAAATAACCTTGTTCCAACATCCAATCAATGTTGATTAATTAACCGTTGGAAAAGTGTTGACACATGAATAGTGATGCAATGTTGAAACCTCAACTATGAATCTAATGTTTGAGTTCTTCAACCCTTTTTATTTTCTCCCGGCGTCTTTTCAGAACTTTTTTTTTCTTCTTTTTTTTTTGTATGGTGAACGGTGTGCGCATTAGATGGCGGTAATACACCGGAAGATTGTAAACTCTCGCAAAACCTCACAGAAGAAGAAGAAGAATGGTGTGCGCATGCGTGATGTGGATGCATCGTCCATCTTTTTCACAGAGGCTTTTTGCGCGGGCTGGCAGCTACAACAACAGTAAGTAAAGTTTTGTAAATCACATTAGTTAAAAAACCCGTGACAAACTTTGAACGATTATTTTGGGGCATACAGTCAACTGCAGAATTTACCAACGGCTTTACTAGCTGTGCCGATATTTTTGAGCTAGCTAGCTAGCGGTCCGAGCTAGCTAGCTCGGACTGCTAGCGTGCGGAGCCAGGCTAGCAGTCCAGTGTTAACCCATTTAAGCCCAAATTTTTTTCAGAGTTGAAAGGCATGTTATTTTATCAGTTGGGTCCTTCTGAATCATGTTATGTATTTATTTTCATCATTCTGTATTTTGATTTGAAGAAAATGGCATTTTTATGACTGGCAACAATTGTTGCCAGTAGTCACACAGCTTGTCACTAGGTCAACTGTCACCCGTTCATAATAGAGAACTAATAATAATATAGTAATAACAAAATAATAATGTAGTCAGAATAAATAATAACAAAAAGTTGGAGCATCAGGTTCCTCCTGTATAAAATTCCAAACAACAAACAATTTGAACAGTTTTTTTATTCTTAATTTATTCGTCTGTAGACTCGAATTTTGTAACTTTGTAATCAAAACTTCAACAAACGTTTTTTTTTCTTAGAACCTCTAATAACACACATATATGGGGCGGCCGTGGCGTAGTGGTAATGGCAGTCGTCCCCCGATCGGAAGGTTGGTGGTTCGAATCCCGGTTCCGCACACCATGTGTCGTTGTTTCCCTGGGCAAGACACTTAACCCCGAGTTGCTCCCGGTAGGACTGGAAGGCGCCTTGCATGGCAGTCTACCGCTACCGGTGTATGAATGTGTGTATGAATGGGTGGATGGTTGGTATTGTAAAGCGCTTTGGGGTCCCTCATAGGGGGTTGGAAAGCGCTATATAAATAAGCTCCATTTACCATTTACCATTTACCATATATGTATATATTTCATCCCATACATTCCATCATCTTTTATGGATGTTCTACTCAGTGTGGTACTTCTTGAAGCACTCCAATTGTAGTGGCCCATCCCACTTTTCACATGCAAACGATGTGCGTCCACCACAGTTTTTGCATCACTTGTACCTGCTACCAGTGTTGCAGGGCCAGTGGTTGAAATGATCAAACCTGGTGGCATCAGTTATCGCCATCTTCTGCCCTGCCTACTTGGCTTTGTTCCATGGCACAGGAGGAGGGTTTGGGCTACCAGCCTCTGGGAGGATAGGAGATCTTTCTGCCCACTTTTCCAGGTTCTAAATGAATGAAAAAACAAGCATGATAGATGAATGAATATGCCATGTTTTTGTTCATTTTCATTTATGATGCTATTGATGAATTATCAATATCCTCCTTTCTACAGTGTCATGCCCCCTATGTAGAATGTTCTGTAAAAGCAATATCATGCTTGAGTTTGTGATGTTGGTCTGGATATCATCACTGTTGCTCTTGTCAAATGAAGAGCACTAGCGATCACCTCATGTCAAACATCACAAACACAATTGTGATATTGCTAAATAACATGCAGCCTTGTGTACCTGTAATAGCACCAGCTGTTCACCATGGCACTGTTCAGGGCCCAGCTGAAGCATGGCCACCACCACTTCTTGGACCATATGTTGACTCTGTAGCGGCTGACAAACTGGTCATGCAGGTCCACTCCTCCCATGTGTGTGTTGTAATCCTGGATACACTTGGGCTGTCTGACCTTGTCCATGGTCCGTTTTTGTTTGTTCCATCTCTTTGCCTCAGTTTCGATGAACTCCCTTTCCATGTTTGACACCACAGTGACCATGCTGTTGTCATTCCACCTTACAATCAGCTTCTCTGCCTCAACCAGATATTCAGCATTTCCTCTGGGTGTCTTCTTGAAGGTCTTGGGTTCTGTGAAAGGAACCTTGTGGAGCTGAGCTTGTCGCATCGTGCCACAGCTGCCATAGCCTCTCAGGGTCATCTCATCCACCAGGGACAGGGTTGTGAAGAGGTTGTCATGGTAAAACTTGACTTCAGGTGGAACTTCAGCTTTCTCTGCCAGGCCAAGAACCACACTTGGTCCCTGACCAAGTCCAGTTTCCACCAGATCTGTGTGGCTTCCTACATATGGCTAGATCATCAACATATTTTACCTCAGCGAAACACAAGATAATGTTAGGCTAGCAAAAAAATTATGTTGGCTAGCAAGAGAATGATGTATGGAAGCGAATAAAAATCTTAGACACACAGGCCTTGACTACATAATTTATTTTGCTAGGAAGAGTACCCTTAGAAGACTAAAATAAGACATTGCACATCATTTTACAATTTGAAATAAGAAAATTAGGTGCAATCCTACAGACAGTGTTTTCCTGTAATTAGCGACAAGCTATGTGCCCATTGGCAACTTTTGTTGCCACTTACAAAAAGATGCCCATGAACAAAAAAATATTTATCCTAGGTACAATTTTTGTGGAGAGTATTACAGTAGAGACTTGAAAGATTAAATGATTATAAAAAAGTATGGGGGGAAACCATAAGAAATGTTATGAAAATTACCCTTTTCCAGGACTATTTGCATATTCCATGTCTTCAGCCGAATGGCCCAGGAAGCATGTGATATCATAAAACAGGAAGCACTTGGAAACATTTTTTAAAATCAAAACCTTTGTCTAAGTTGTCTACTAGTTTATAGGTGGAAAATGTTGCATTAATACATTTGAGATTTTTTTACTGAGTGGAAAATGACAGTGATACACTTTGGCAACAATTGTTGCCAGTGGGGCTAAATGGGTTAAAAACAGACAGACACATGCATGTGGCCATGGTGAGACACGTAATTAAATATTCTCATTCATCTCTGTCTTCTTTGCAGAACAGAATGAGGCATGGTGATCTTAAACTGTTCTTCTGCTTTGTGTGTAGGCAGATGAGGCCTACCACATCGGGCCTTCTCCTTCCCAACAGAGTTGCCTCTCCATGGAGAAAGTTTTAGAAGTGGCCAGGAGGTCAGGGTCCCATGTGAGGAACACGACACGACACTCAGGCCACTTTTTCTCCTTAAAGTCATAAAGAACGTTTCATCCTCCATCTTTAAAAAAATAATAATTTCCACCTTTCTCTTCATTAAACGTTACACGTTTGTGTTTACAGGCAGTCCATCCTGGTTATGGCTTCCTGTCAGAAAACAGAGTTTGCAGAAGCTTGTAAACAGGAAGGAATCATCTTCATCGGACCGCCTTCTTCAGCCATCCGAGACATGGGCATCAAGAGGTGACCCACCTTCCTGAAACACATATTTTTGAGTTTTTCTGATGAGGACTGAGCGTCTTTGCAACTGTAGACATTTTTTTCCAAAAGTTATAATGCAAGTTTTTTTTTCTTGTCTCAGCACATCCAAACACATCATGTCAGCTGCTGGGGTGCCAATCATAGGTGGTTACCATGGAGAGGACCAAACCAACGAGAGGCTGCAGGCAGAGGCTGCAAAGATTGGTTATCCTGTGATGATCAAGGCAGTCCGTGGAGGAGGAGGGAAGGTGAAAGGACGCAGAGAAGAACTGAAATAACTTTGATAGCATAACTTCCACGAGCTTGATTTGAACCTTGCGTGTTTTAGGGAATGTGTATCGCCCGGTCAGACTCGGACTTCATCGAACAGCTGGAGTCAGCGAGACGTGAAGCCAGGAAGTCCTTCAATGATGACGTCATGCTTATTGAGAAGTTCGTAGAGGATCCCAGGTACGCTCAGAGGACTGTTTGATTTGGTCTTTGAAGAACTAGCAAGTTTTCAAATGTCTCGCTGTGTGTTGTTGGCAGACATGTAGAGGTTCAAGTGTTTGGAGACATGCACGGTAACGCCGTCTATCTGTTTGAGAGGGACTGCAGCGTCCAGCGGAGACATCAGAAGATCATAGAGGAAGCTCCAGGGGTGAGTGGAGTTCACAGCTGTTTACATTTAAAACAGATGTCCGTTTGACACGGTTTAACCAAAACAGAGGGTTTATATTCAGCATCTTTGTCACATGAGACATTTTAAATTCAAAGATCCGGACTTGAAGTTGAGGTACTTTTTGTGAAGTAATCCTTCCATCGTTGTGTAATTGTGACATTATTTTCTTCTTAATATTTGTTTTTAGTCCCGTGAATTATTTGAGTAAAAACATGATTTATTTATTTATTTTAATTTATTCATTTTAAATTAAAACGCAAAACAATTTCACATATTGTATGAAAACAAAACATAAAATGAAAGGTAGCAGAAAGAAGAAGAATCTTATTATACCTGCCCCTTTTTTAAAACAATCAATTGAAAAATCAATTCAAACAATAATCATCTATAAATAACAGAACAAAATGAATAACTCATCCCAATTTTCAATTTCTAGTACATTTCACATTTAACTAATTTATGTGTTTTTTCAACAATTTAGTTTTGATCATTCTCTTAAACATAAACATTGAATTTGCTTTTTTTTTTACATCATTTTCCAAACCATTCCACAATCCAATTCCCTGTATTGAAGTAGATCGTCCCTTTTAATCTGGTTTTGTACTGTGGTTTTACAAAAATCTCTGTTCCCTTAAGATTGTAGCAACTTTGGGATTTAACTGCAGGCAGCTTTTTGTGGTCAGTGAGGCTTCAAAAGCGTGAGGGATCTTAAGAAGCATTTTGTTTTGAAGCTTTTTTCATGAATCACAACAGGTTACCAGCACCTTCTTCACCTGAGGTTTAAATTATGTGGATATGTTTTATAGACACTTGTGAGCATGTTTCTCCTTTACCTTCCTCCATATTTCCACCTGGACTTTCTCAGCCTGGGATAAGCCCTGAGGTTCGGAGGAAACTTGGAGAGGCAGCTGTCAGAGCAGCTAAAGCCGTGAGCTACGTTGGAGCAGGTGAAGACACGCAAAGCTAAACTCCTCCCACCACAGCGACTTATTACACACACCCACTACAAATGTTGTGATCCATTCCTGCAGGTACTGTGGAGTTTGTAATGGACGCTCAGCACAACTTCTACTTCATGGAGATGAACACGAGGCTGCAGGTGGAGCATCCGATCACTGGAACCGACCTGGTGGAGTGGCAGCTCAGGGTGAGACGGAGAGCTGAAAACTCTCTGGAAACCATAACTTATACTAAAAGTTTAGTTTATTTTGTAATAAAAATCTCTTCCCCTCCTCCAGGACGACATAACCCTGAGGGGCCACTCGTTTGAGGCTCGTATCTACGCTGAGGACCCAAACAACGACTTCCTTCCGGGAGCGGGGCCTCTGCTGCATCTGTCCACGCCTTCAGCAGACCAACACACACGCATAGAGACCGGGGTCAGAGAAGGTACGTGTACCCCCATTTGAGAAACAGTGCCTAACAGAGCAGACAAAAACATTAAACTCCAGCTCTTTTTTTTTTCAACCACCTCATTTAGCAGACAACAGTCCAGTGTTAGTGTTAATGTTTTTGTCTGCTCTGTTAGGCCACTAAGCCTAAAATGTCTCAGAAATATGTTTAACATTAAACGATAAAACTTAATTATCCCCTATACTGCCTACTCCTCCACAAACGACAAATGCTCAGTTTGGTATGTATTTGTGTGAGACCCGTTTTGTCTTTGAGTATCAAATATTTTTAAAGACCGTGTAAAGTGAATTTCAACATTTTCTTCAATAAACATTATAAATGTCATAATGGTAATCTTGTAAATGAGTAAAAAGTCTCAAAATTGTAGCTCAATTAATTTAGGAGTTATAGAGCAAACTATGTATAAACATATTTCTGTTTCAGGATTTTTTAGGCGTGTTTTAAACGTGACCGCATTTCGTCACGCGGTCCTCATTAGTATAGCCCTACCCCTTGCAGCTCCATCCGTATAAATTCACCTCGGTGGAGCCGTTCACTCGTGAATCGCAGATAGCATCAGATAGCAATAGCATAGATATTTTGTTCATTGTTAGCTAGCTAATCAATTATGCCTCGTTCGTGCATCTTCCCTGGATGTCGCAATGGTCAGGGCACCCGTACAAATCATAACGTGTTTTTATACCACGTGGTTTTATACCAAGTATCTGTAATGCCTGGATAGGTCAATGGATAAAGCGCTTGCCTTCTGTCCCAAACCCCACGGGTTCAAATCCCGCATGGTTACAACTCTTTTTTTTAAATTATTCATTCAAGATTAAAAACACACAAGAAAACTATTTACAAAAACAGCGTAACTCTTGGAAAAAGTAGCTGCTGTTACAGACAGAACTCAAATAAAAACAGAGCAGGTTTACTGGATCTCTGCTGCCTGCCTCTCCACACAGTCAGCTCAGGGCAGGGGCAGGACACGAGCGCAGCTGCGCTGAAACCACGCCCACGCACTGACACGCCCCCAGCGTTCCAGGGCAAGGCAAAATCATGTTTTTTCATGATTTTTGAGACTTAATTTTATAAGGTAAACAATGTTTTTAATCAGTCAGATTTATATGGGTGATTAATAACACATATTTATGCCATGTGACAAACTAAAAACACACATTTAATTTCACTTTACACGGTCTTTAAGTTTAGTATTCCACTGTTTCTCAAATGGGGGTACACGTACCCCTTGGGGTACTTGGAAACCTTGTGTAAAGTAATTTACATTTTTGACATATTAACACTTATGTTTAAACCCTCTAAAATGCAGAAAGAACCCCGATGGACATCCCCTCAAGCACTCAATCTCAAATCTTGGGATGCAATGGTAGCAGGAGTCCCTCTGAGTCTCTTTCTAATGATCAAAGGTATTTAATTTAAATATGATCAAAATTAGAGATGTAACAATTCATCTAACTCACGATGCGATGTGTACCAATTTTGCTGTTGCATGCTTTAAACAGATCAGTCAGACCTGGCCAAGACAGGCAGTCCCTTTCTCAGAGGCGGCGTTGGAGGTCGAGGTCTTCCTCTCGTGGACAAAGGTAAATTGTGGTCAAAAGTATAATATTGACAGTATAAATGAAGCACTGTAAAAAGGCTGAGTTTGAACAACAACTCTTCTAGGTGGAAGAAAATATTAGTAGATTTACTGACTTCAGCAAATTTCATGTTCTTTTTTTCAGTTCAGCTAAAATTGTGGTGCAAAATTATCATTCCCACTGCTTAAAATTATACTACCATTACAATAGCTGCTGTAGAAATGTTCTTCTTTTATGTTTATTTTTTAAACAGATCAGTCAGCCCTGGCCAAGACAGGTAGTCCCTTTCTCAGAGGCGGCGTTGGAGGTCGAGGTCTTCCTCTCGTGGACAAAGGTAAATTGTGGTCAAAAGTATAATATTGACAGTATAAATGCAGCACGTTGCTTAGTCTGAACAACTTTTACTGACTTCAGCAAATGTCACATGTTCATTTTTCTTTTTCTTTTTTCGCCCCAGTTAAGCTAAAAATTGTGGTGCAAAATTATCATTCCCACTGCTTAAAATTATACCACCATTTACAATAGCTGCTGTAGAAATGTTCTTCTTTTGTGTTTATTTTTTAAACAGATCAGTCAGCCTTGGCCAAGACAGGCAGTCCCTTTCCTGGGTATGAGACGCGTCCTGGCTACAGGTTCACCAAAGACACCCTGGGGGTCCTCGAGCAAGTGTACCCAGGCTGAGTGCCCACATCCTGGCTACAGGTTCACCAAAGACACCCTGGGGGTCCAGTAGCAGCTGTACCCAGGCTGAGTGCCCACATCTTCTTTATCTTTTTGATTTTACAGGAAATCTGTATATAAATATTTAAAATTGATTTAAGTGCTTTAAAAGCAGAAATGGACAAGAATTCCTTTCAGTGTTGCCCAATGTTTGGGCCATTTTTTTATTATTATTGTCTAAGACAATAAAGCAGTTTTCTAAATTTCTGGTCTCGGTTGGATTCTTCCTAGCTGACTGTGTTGTAAACATGTAATGTAGATTAAATTATTTTTCAGACATTTTTGTGATTGCTATGTTCATAGTGAAAATAGACAAGTCCAATTAGGGTGGCACTGTTATATGATGAGATCACATCAGCACCTCAATACTTGAAACAGTGATCAAAATGTATTTTTGTGTCAAACTGTTAAAATGCAGGACTTAATATGTTGAGAAATCTGACGTGGAAATGGCGTTGCTACCTCAACGTTGATTAGATTTGCAAAATCTAAACTAAAATCAATATTGAATAAACGTTGGCAAATTCACCTATGTTGAGAAATCTGACGTAGAAATTATGTTGCTACTTCAACGTTGATTAGATTTGCAAAATCAACACAAAATTCAACGGTTATCCAACACGACCGTCTGATGTTGATTCAACGGTGACTAGACGTCAAAATGCTAGCTGGGATGGATTCACGTGTCGTGACGCCTGCCTTCTTCGTCAAAGATAGTAGCAGCTTCTGGGTTAGTTTCAAAATAAAGCTTTCCTCAAGAAAATCATAGAGAGCTTTTGCTCGGTGAACTGGATGGAGACGTCCATCAGTTCCACTGATAAGTTGGTCTTTTGCTCTTGACCAAACTTAAATCAGTTGACAAGGTAGAGAGCTTCCAGGTCTCTGTCCATTCAAACTCTGAAGCGTTCACGGAAGCAAACGCTTTTACTCAAAAATGTTGAGATTAGAACACAGTTTCCTCATTGGTCCATGGGCCAAGAGGAGTGTGAAAACGTGAAGTGAAAACTCAAGGTTGACAGCAAGTCTGC
>JBBPBX010007939.1:0-17078 GCA_038048925.1 Garcialebias charrua
GAATGTTTTTAGCGTTAGCTGTTAATGCAGTCCTGTATTAACAAGGTGTCTACAGTTTACATGGGTTTGAGGTTTTATTAATAAAAGTGCTCAAAATAATAAATAAAAAAAAGGCGTGTGTTAATAAAATACTCAAAGAGATGCCATAAACAAGAACATTAATGAGTCCATGCAGCTCAACAGATGAGTAAACACTTACAGGTTACATCTAATCAGTTACTGTTTGTTGCTTACAGAGGAATCATGTGACGTGAGAAGAATCAGCTGTGTAGTGGGTGTGTGGGATCACCTGCCATGCGGTGGGCTTTCCGAGTGAGGCGTTTGCTGTGTAAGTCCTGCAGTGAGGGCAAGGAGGTGCCCACGATCTTCTCAGCTGCTCTCACAATGCGCTGGAGGCTCTTGCGGCAGGATGCAGTACATGCACCAAACCACACAGTGATGCAGCTGGTCAGGACACTTTCTATGGCACCTCTGTAGAAGGTGCTCATGATGGGGGTTGAAGCTCCAGCCCTTTTCAGCTTGCGGAGAAAGTAGAGACGCTGGTGAGCCTTCTTTGCCAGTGCTGCAGTGTTCCTGCTCCAGGACAGGTCCTTTGAGACGTGCACTCCCAGGAACTTGGTGCTGTCTGCTGAAGAAGCTGAAGCTAATAAACCTCAAAATAGTGGGCATTAGCTAAAAGCCAAGGAGTCGTAAACCTCTAGCTAAAAGTTGTGAAAGGTTAGATGAAATTAGCAAAATGCTAACTAAAAGCTAAAAGTAATGAAAGACATACCAAAAGCTAAAAGTTGTAAAACAATATCTGGAAGAGAAATGTAACAAAAGGCTAGCTTAAAGTTAAAAGTTGCAAAGGATAGTGAAATAGAATTTTATCAGATAACATATGAACTTAAAGAAATGTCTAGTTATATGTATCCTGTTTTATATTTAGAATGATATTGCGTTAAAACACGATCTGATTCCGTCTCCGGTAGAAAATGTAGTTTTAGTTACATGCCTACAACTCCCAACATTCACGCACAAGATGGTGGGATATTATTGGTTGAGAGCTGGGTCACATGATAGAGTAGGGCTAATTCCCATTCGTCAGTGGTGGTGGTGACTCCTCCTTGGAGGTGTGGCCAAGCTCTGTAGAAGATGGCACTCGGGGCCATTGTTTGAAACCACATGGTGAGGTGGCAATGACCGGCTGGTGATCTTTGCACTTTACATGTGGGTAAACTAAACCTTCTGAAATGGATGACAAGTGCTCCTCCCTGCTCCAGATATAAATACCTGTATTATAACAATAGCTAAAAGCTAAAGTAGCAAAATGGCAGCTAAAACCCCTAAGCAGCACAAGGAGACACAATTAGTCCAAATATTCTAAAGCCAATTAAAAAAAAAAAAAATTTATTGAAGGAAGAAGGAGACCTCAATGTGTTTTTACAATAATTTATTTTTTATGTAAAGTTATATATTTAGAAGAGAACAAAAGTGCAAAAAGCAAAAGTCAAAGTACCCACTTCCCTGATTGAACTGAATGTTTTGATTTATGAATGGCTGAAATAATAATAATAATAATAATGTTGATGATAATGTTGATGAAAATGATGATGATAATAATAACAAAGTGTGTAGTAAAAAACAGAAACATAAGTTTATGAATGATGACAGCATTCACATAAATAATGTCAGATTCACATAAAAAATGTTAATACTTAATATATAAAAAAAAAAGTCTTCCTGTAAAAATGAATAAATAATAACAGGGTAATTCATTAGCTGTTAACATTTAAATAAAGTAATTATCAGCAGTTACAATTTATGGAGTCACCTTGATTCAATACAGCCATCACCGTTAATTGACACTGACCAACACCAATATTACTTTAAGTTAATAACATTTCCAGACCTGGAGGTAAAATGTGATGTGGTAGTAGCTGAGCATCATCCTGAACACACTTCAAGTTGGTCTTGAATGTTGGGTTTGTATTAGCTGCACTGAAAGAGTGATTAATGGGTCAGTGTGAGTCATGTTGAGCCTTAAGCCAGAGTTTTTAATAATAAAGTGGCTCCTATTGAATCCGGCCTCATCACCATAGTAACCAGGTGGCGCCACAGGGCGCCCTAATGCACCTTTTAGACCCCAGTGACCCAAGTTCAAGAGATAAACGAGAGTTGCGCCATCCTATAAACCTTAACGTTGAGCGAATTACTTATAGAATATTTATATTTAGGTATATTAAGCTCTTGTGTATATATTTAGGGTTTACACCACTAAATGAGGCACCACATTAACTTTAGTCGTTGCATGTGGACATGAATTCAAAATGTTAGAATAAAACTGCATGAAGAGGTGTTTCTGCTTGTCTGTTGTTAATAGAAGTCCTCTGATATTGCTTCTAATCAAAACAGATTCTTAAAGTGATTAGTCTATTGATGGTTGAGCCCGCTGACAAATAAAGTTCAATCGATAATAATAATCTCTTTTTAATTTGTCCCCCAAAAAATAAACGGACTTCTATTTATTCTTATTGGAGAATGTCAGACAGACCTGTGCGCTCTTCAGGGTTATTTTTAATTTCCAGCAGATCTAATGTGCCTCCCGCTATTTTACATTTGATGAGCAAAAACATAAAATAAATGACTAGTTTAAACTTTTCTGTCAGCGTTCCTTTCTTGTTTTTCTTTTTGAACAGAAAGTATTATCTTAATTTTACAACGTTTCATTAAATCCTTCATTAATTCAAACTTGTTCCGTTTTGTTTGAAGGAAGGAGACAAAAAATACCTTTTGTGCACAAAAAGTACTTTTTGTTGGACTTTATCTGGTAATACAAACTCCCTCCAAAAACATGTGTAGCAGTTGTTTTTATAGTTTCCATAACTTTGTTTAAAATTTCAATATTAACCATTTGGAGTTAACCCTTCCTGTCTGTTAGCAAAATATCTCTTGAATTTTGGAACTGATTTTATTGAAAATTTCAGGATCTAATCATTCAATAGACCTCTGTATGTATATGTACCTTTTGGAGCATACCCAGTTCAAGATGGCTGCAAAAGCCAGCTTTCTTTAGAAAACACAAACTGGCTATAATTCAGTTAATTTAACACAGATTGCGCTAAAATCACATGTGTTCATAGCTGAGAGTCTATAGCAACACAAACTGTACGTGACAACTTTGTGAAAGATTTTCACCTAAAAAATTAGGTTTAATGGTCGGAGTCAACCTTGTTTGTCTGTTAGCACAACATCTCATGAATCACTCAACAGATGTCAAGGAAACTGTCAGAAAAAAATTACTGTATATACATCTACAACTGGTTATAGTTTGGAGTCAATCCAATTCAAAATGGCTGCTACAGCTAATCAATATTAGCAAACAAAAATTGTACCGTTCAGTCATTTTTGCAGATATTGAGCTATGCTGTAGGAGCTGGGAGTCTCTGAGTGTGACATCTTACATATTACATAACATTACATAATGTTTTTTTGTGTTGAACTGAAACATACTACTCAACATGAGATGATCTTAGTTTGAAACTCGGGCATCAGAGGTGGTGGGGATACTTCATACATTTTTTTAATGGAATGATAACCCATTGAACGGTATATTTTGTTTTTGTGGGGGGAGTGTTTGTATAAAAATGTATTTGAATGTTTAAGCAATACTGTGCATTTAATCCTGAGGACCCAAAGTGAAGCCTCAATAAACACAAATCACTCACAGTCAGTAATAAATGTCACCTTAGCTCCGCCCCCGCTGGATCTGGACGTTACCTGATTCTTCCAAAGGACGCGATGATAGATGTCGGTCGTCCTCCAGCATTGCTCGGCTGCAGTTCTATTACAGATCTACAGTTCACATAGAACAGCAGAAGAAGAGCCACCGTCTACAGAGTGCCTGATCCCAGTGGAGGTGTATTTATTGTATGAATGCATGAAGCATTCACTCTGTTGTGATCCATTTTTCTTCTCGACGTTTTCCAGCGCGTTACTTGTCCTGCAGTTTTCAAGCTGTTTCAAGAAATCATGCTATTTATCAAAACGTTTAGCTCTTTCAGGACAATACTGCCATGACTTTTGGTATTAGTGCAACTTTAGCTGTTTGAAATATTTAGCCTTTTCTTCCATTTTTCCCCCCTCATAGAAAATGATTTGAGCTCATTTTACATCCTTCACATTTTTATATCTGTTTTCAAACTTTTACTGCTCCTTTCACATTTTGTTCTGGTTCAGCTCCTTTCAGCTTCCTTTTGCAAATTTATACTTTCGTCCAGCTACTCTCACCTAATTTCAGCTGTTTTTTTTTTTTCAGCTGTTTTGTGCTTGTTTCATGATCTTTATGCTAACTACAACATTTTTGTGCTTCTTCTAACTTCTTTCTGCTAATTTCAGTTTGCTCCTTTTAGCAGATTTGTGCAAATTTCTGCTGTTTCAGCTACTTAGTTGTTTTTAAGCTAAATTTAGCTTTTTCAGCTAATTCCACATCTATTGCACTCATTTAAAAAAATTTCAGCCTAAGTCAGCAAAAAAAGTTCTCTCTCCATTTCCTTCTGGTAATTTAAGTTTCTTTCTGCCTTTTTAGCTACCTTTGAGCTGTTTTTGCTCATTTGCTGCAGCTTTTGCACTCATTTCTCTTCTGGATGCCTGCAACTACATACTTACGTTGTAATCGGTGAAAATTGATGCAATGTTAATAAAACTCCTTGATTCCTTGATTCCTTGATTCCTTGATTCCTTGATTAAGCTTTTTTCAGATAATCTCCACTGTTTTGTGCTCAATTCTGCTTCCATGGGGGCGGCCGTGGCACAGTGATAATGGCAGTCGACCCCCGATCTGAAGGTTGGAGGTTCGAATCCCGCGTCCGCCCACCATGTGTCGTTGTGTCCCTGGGCAAGACACTCAACCCCGAGTTGCTCCCGGTAGGACTGGATGGCGCCGTGCAAGGCAGGCTACCACTGTATGAATGTGTGAATGAATGGGTGGATGGCTGGTATTGTAAAGCGCTTTGGGGCTCCTCACAGGGGGCTGGAAAGCGCTATATAAATAAGCTCCATTTACCATTTTAGCATAATTGGGCAAATGTGTTCTTTCTGCTCTCTTCTGCTAATTTAAGCTTATTCTAACTTTTTAGATACCTTTTTTTTTAGCATTTTTAGCTAATTTTAGCTGTTTTCAGACAAATTCAAGTTTTTCAAAGTAATTTCTGCTACTTTCAGCCTAATTAACTTATTTATGATAATTTCAGCTTGCTATGTTCCTTCCAGCTTTTTTCTGCTAGTTTCAGCTTTTCTTTATTTTTCAGTTATTCTGAAGAAGCTGTTGTATGCAAATTTTAGCCTTTTCAGCTAACTCCACTTTTTTAAAGCTCATTTCATCTTTTTCCACTTCCCTCTGATAGTTTAAAGCTGAACTATGTAACTTTGTAATGCAGTCTAACTTTTCTAACAATATATTTTTAACATATTTCTTCACTCTGTCACTATCTACTGACAGACTGGTGTTAGACAAAGTAATCTCTGAAAAAAACTATAGTCCCCTTGCTTCTCTATCAGCATTTATAAAAACACTAAAAACACAGAGTGACCCGGACAATGACCAGCCAATAAAAACAGAGTTGTTTGTCACGCCCCAACCCACGCCCCCGCCTGTCCCAGCCCCAGCGCCGCGGCTCGTTCTCATTCAAAGGATTGCAAAGCGATGCAGGACTGTTTTGTATGTGACACAAATGTATTAAATATCCCTTCTTCATCCCAGAGCTGGACTTTTATTTTGTTTTTTTTTTGCCAAAAGTCAAGTGATCGCTTCATCCTTCACTGACAGGAATGAGGAAGTCACGAGCGAATTAAATCATGTCCAACGTTGCTGCGTGAACCTCTGCTGATTTCTGCTGGTTTTTGTGTTGTTGGACAAGTGCTCCATGGTTTTATTATATTTTTTAAATGTTTTATTAACATATAATCACAGAATATTGAAGCGCTCCGAGTGGACACGCAGTAGGGGGCGGAGCTGCAGAACTAAAGTTCAACAGAGAACGGACTGTGACTCCCCCTCAGAGTCATGTATGGCTCTGAGGGGTGGGAGCAGAATGCTTTTACCTGCTGAAAACTTTTCTAAGTCCCAGCGTCCTACAGAAATTACATAGTGAACCCAGTGGCGGACTTAGACATTTTGGGGCCCCAGGCAAACCTTTGTAAAGGGGCCCTCCCCCAAGTCAGCCTAAATGTACCATTAGGCCCTGCCCTGAAGGTCAAAGATTTTCATGTTCATAGTCTAATACTGGGAACTAGACAATAAAAACAACTGTTTTTTTTTCTCTACTTTAATAAGGTACAACTATCCTTTAAAGTCTTTTTGCAAAACATGTTTTATTATTATCTCGGGGTCTTGTTCACGAATGAGGGAAAACTGGAGCGTGAGATCGATAGGCGGATAGGTGCAGCATCCGCAGTGAAGCGGGTGCTGTACCGGTCTGTCGTGGTGAAGAGGGAGCTGAGTCGAAAGGCAAAGCTCTCAATTTACCGATCGATCTACGTTCCCACCCTCATCTATGGTCATGAGCTTTGGGTTGTGACCGAAAGAACGAGATCTCGGATACAAGCGGCTGAAATGAGTTTTCTCCGCAGGGTGTCTGGACTCTCCCTTAGAGATAGGGTGAGAAGCTCAGTCATCCGGGAGGGACTCGGAGTAGAGCCGCTGCTTCTCCACATCGAGAGGAGCCAGTTGAGGTGGCTCGGGCATCTGGTTAGGATGCCTCCTGGACGCCTCCCTGGTGAGGTGTTCCGGGCATGTCCCACCGGGAGGAGACCCAGAGGAAGACCCAGGACACGCTGGAGGGACTATGTTTCTCGGCTGGCCTGGGAACGCCTTGGGATTCCCCCAGAGGAGCTGCTCCAAGTGGCTGGGGAGAGAGAAGTCTGGGCCTCCCTACTTAGGCTGCTACCCCCGTGACCCGACCCCGGATAAGAGGAAGAAAATGGATGGATGGATGTTTTATTATTGCAATAAAAGGCTCTAAATCAAGTCTTACACCAAAATTCAACAACACTAAATAAACACAAACAAATAGAGAGGGTAGATGTGAGCAATACAGTAGAAATATATTTTCCTAAATTATAAGATTTTCACAACTTTAATTCTTTTAACGTTATATTACATATTCTGTAACAGGGAACAGTTGTTAGATCAATGTGAAAAAGTGAGTGTGTGTAGTTGAGATGTGGTACTTTGAGATGAATTCACACACTGGCTCGATATGAACAGCAAGATGTCCAGGCATGAGACACTTTTTACAGCATTAAGTGATCATGAATTACCTTGATTATTCAGCTGGACTTCTATGAAAGTTGTCTTCTGTCTTGTTTCTGGTCTTTAATGATGCATGTTTAAAGACTGCATCTGAAAAAAACAACAAATATGTTAGTGTTGGAGGAAATAAAAGAAAAAATAAGACATTATTACATTTAACACATGTGAAGGCTCTCATTTATCCAAGTTTCCATAATTAAGACTGAAAGTTTTGACTTCTTTTTAAACCTTAAAACTTACACAGACTGTAAGACGTACTGTAAACTAAATGACTCAAATAATGTCACAGATTTTTCCACCTGGATTATTGAGCATGCATCAGGGAATGTCACTTTTCATTTATATCAATTTTTACATTTTAGATAACATTTTAATTTAGCAATCCTAGCCTTTTGATTCTGTTGTTTTAAACTAACAGTGGCATTTCTGTCCAAAGCAAACCAGTCATTATTAAAAAACACATTTTTGCATTACTCTGAAAGCTATAAGTTGTGCTTTATAATGTATTTAATGGAGGGACTATGGACCAAATAACAAAACAATGATAGTCTGATGAAGTTTTAACAGTCAAATATTTTGTAAAATGGTTGAGCATTTTTTTTATAGATAACTGTGGAATATTTTAGATCTATTCTATTCAATGTAAAGTCCGAATAATTTAATAATACTGTATACTAAGCAAGCAGGGCAGAGAGCTAAAGTAGGTAAAATATATAATCCCCTCTCTCCTATTTAAGTCAGAAGATTTAGGTCGAATATCTTTTAATATTTTGATACAGAAAGAAAACGTGAAAATAGTGGTTGTCTCAGCTGATTACTGTTAGGATTTCTTTTACCCAACCTACAAAATAATTTCTAAAACTCGTACCTCATCTTGCTGTGAATCCTCGTCTTTATCTTCATCTTGAGTCACTGCCTCGGCGCCATTAACTTCCTCCTGGATCCTGATGTCCGGCGGCGGTTCCGCCACACTTTTAAATGGGCCGCTGCCGCTCGTGACCGTCATTAGCAGTTGATGAAGTTTTAGAATTCGACCCATTAAAAAAGGTTGTCACTTTCGGTAGTGAAGAAACATACGTTATTGTTTTTTGACGCTTTTTACGTTTTTCAGCTCCGCTTTTCTGTCTCCTGTCTCCCGCTTCCTTCTCACTCAAACAGCAGCGAGCATACAGCACTTCCTGGATTAGTGGGTGACGTCATGACGCATGACGGAATAGTCCATTTTAGTAGGGGGGTACAGAACTCAACCGTTTTTTCTGTTGCGTTTTTAAAGATAGTTTTCATCGTAACTATAATTATTTTTATGTTAAACGTACATTAACAAGCAGGAGCAATGTTAGGGATGTAGGTGACGGCTGGGGCCCCTGCTGAATGGAGGCCCCTGCTGATTGGCGGCCCTAGGCAACGGCCTCATTCGCCTGAATGGTAGATCCGCCACTGAGTGAACCTTTAAACTCCTTTCTGCTTTGTTAGCTACTTTTCAGCCTTTTTTATTTATTTTTTAGCTAATTTCCTAATTTTACTGGAAGATTATTATTGTTTGAACTGATTGTTTGAAAAAAGGGGCAGATATAATAAGATTTTTTCTTCTTTCTGCTACCTTTCATTTTTTAAATATTTTGTACATTATCATTTATGGGATTGTTTTGTATTGTATTTTTTTTTTAAATGAACACATTTTATGAATAAATAAATAAATAAATAAAAATGTTGTGCCCATTTTTGCTTATTTAAACATAATTCAGGAAATGTGTTCTTTCTGCTTTCTTCTGCTAATTTAGGCTTGTTCTTCCATTTAAGCTACATTTCAGCACGTTTTAAGCTCATTTCAGCTGTTTTTCTTCAAGTTCTTCTGCTATAAGCATTCACACTGTATTTTTTGCAGGAAATGCATTGTCTCTAGTTTATGTTGTTATTTTACTGAGCTTGTTGTTGACAATCAAGTTCATATTTACACCAAATGAGTTTGTGCAGGTCTTTATCCTTGAGATCAGAGGTATCCGGGTTTCCATATTAATCTGCACACCAGCACAATATGGTACTTGTAGAAAAATAAATGCGTGAATACTTTTTGTTGAGGAGTAACCTAAAAAAAACTTTTGTAAAGCAGGATAATTTAAGTCACATTGTCTTGTTACTGCCAGTGTTTTTTGCGTTGTTTTTACCATCGCCGTGTTTTGGTCTTATGGGCTTTGGGAGCGTCTCAGAACCAGGTACTTCCCTTTCATATTCAAAAGCCATTATATATAACCTACTACTTTGATATTTGTCTCCGAGGTGTAGCGCTCGCACACTTTATTTTTTGCCTTTTGTTCGCACTATTTTGGCTTTGCTGATGGTTTATTTATACTGGTTATTCCGTTGAGAGCGACTCTTTGTAAGCGCACCGCTAGCCTTATAGGAGGATCTAATAGGTTTAAAAGCTGCTATCAAAGATGTATTTAAAAGCTGCTATCAAAGATGTATGCTGCTGCAGTGGTTTGGCTCAAGTGATGAGGCCTCCGGAGAGGCGCTGAATCTCTGTGCGTCGTGTTTAGAATAGTTGCTCCGCGCTGCGTTGTGCGTTTGCTGTGCATAAATGCATTTGAATGATCAGTTTTAGGGGCGGCCCGCGCTCGCAGAAGCCCTCCGCTCTGACTCGTTAATCCCTCGCTGCCGAGTCTATCTGGACCTGGTGACGTGGTGGAGAATTAGCAGTGGCAAACACTGTGGCACGCAGTTTGTATCTCTTTGTTTTTGCTCTTACAAATCTGCCCACGACCACTGACACTGTCCACTGCGACAGTCTGCCAAGCGTTTGGAAGCACTGATGCATATGCATGCATGTGCACAAGTGTGTTTGGCCCTCTGAGCTTCCACGTGGGCTCGGAGCGTTTATTTTTTGTGCATGCACCAGTCGATTTGCATTCGTATAATAATAGTCACGTCTTTTAAAAAACATGTTATGCACTGTACAAAATACTAACAAGTGAACCCGGGCTATTTGGTTAACTCTGGGGGCCCAGAAGGAACACGTGTTGAGAGGACAAAGGCTTCATTGTTGGAACTGGGTGGGAAAAAAAAATTGTAACAATTTACACTTTGACTTCGTCTCTAGGGGCTTTATGAAATGTTAATTTAGGTTCCCATTATAAAATGTATTTAAGTGAGACTAAGAATTAATTCCATTAATCTCCGAGGCAGCTGGGGCTTCTGTATCCGTCGAGACAGTTTTCTGCTCCCTCCTGAGACCTGTGGGTTTTTCCCATCACTTTTAAAATCAATTACCTTTCTACCTCCCTCGCCACTCTAACTCTCTAAGTACTCTTGTCATATTCTTCATTAGTAAACCCACCACTTCACCTATAGCTCACTACGAACACCTCAACCAGAACTCGGTGTGTTTTTGAGTGCTCACTGAGTGTCTCGCTCTGATTTATTAACATCTTCTTACACAGCAGCGTACAGGTGGCCTACTGGGTAGTTTTCTCTCTATTTTTTTTGTAGTTTGTAGCCTTGGATTTAAAAAGGAAGACAGTTTGTGACAGAGTAAGACCTGTTAGTCCTATGTGACACTCAAGCCACGTCAAAGGCATCGCTGAAGGGCTGCTGCAGCCCTTTGGAGAGAGTGCGTTATTCTCCCCTGTGCGCCATCTCGCAAACATCTCACTGCACTAACTGAGGGGAACAAGCATGGATGGGCTTGACGGCTGCTTCCTATTTTAGTCGTCGGCAGGTAGGCGGATGGGTTGAACTGTGGAGGATCTCTGTGCAGCGAAGTCTTCGTCTAATTAGTTTGTCTAATTATGTCTTTGTGCTGGAAATTTCTCAAATTAGTGGTATCGTGCAGAATGTGAGTGTGCTCATTATGGTTGTCATGAGAATTGTTGCGGCAGTTGAAGAAGAGAAGAAGAAGAAAAAAAAAGAGAGATGGAGCGAAAGGGTGTCACTGGACCCGAAAGCTCCCCGGCACTACGAATCCTCTTAACCAAATATAAATATCTCGAAATGGGAGACGAAGTCCAGCAAATGAAAATTCACTGGGAAAATGTTACTTTTTGCCAGTGAAACACCCCGTTCCTTCCCAGAGCATGGGCTGCAGCTATTTCTGGCAGACTACAAAAAAAAAAAAGGTCTCCTTTGATTTGTTGTTGTGTGTCAGCTGTGAGAGCGTCACGGCATCTGGGATTTAGGTATCTCACATGCACACACTTTTTGGCTCCGTGCAAGGTGCTACCGTGTCATCCCTGCAACCTCAAACATGGCGGTTTTGCCAGTAGCTTCTCTGAGACGCACACAGTTTGCTCTCTGGTGCTTCAGCTGCATCGTCTTGGAGAAGGAGAGAAAAAGCTAACACACATGTAGCAAGGTCCGTGACAGGATGCGGAAGAGATGGCAGTTGGGTAATTAGCAACATTTCATTTTAAAGTCCAGGAGAAAATTATGTTTTTCTTCTTAACTGTGCTTTGGAAAGCCCGTATTTATTATTACGTATTCTTTATTAGCTTCATTCATGTGATGCTCAGTCAAGTTTAGGCAACACAAAAAATAGATTAGAAATAAGCTGTAAGTATGGATTGGCTTTTAGTTATTGGTGTTGAGTGGTGCTGAATTTGGGATCTGCTTTAAAACTTTTCATTCTACTTGAGGGGGTCAACGTTGGTTCTCAACCCTGGTCCCAGAGGAACACCATCCTGCATGTTTTCATTGTTCCCCTGGTCCAACACACCTGATACAGTGATTCATTTTTTCCTCAGGTTCTACAGAAGCCTGTTAATAACGCCCTCATTCAAATCAGGTGTGTCAAAGCAGGAAACAACTAAAACATGTAGGATGGTGTTCCTCAAGGACCAGAGTTGGAACTAGGCCTGTCACGATAAACAATAAACCAATTAATCACATGATAAATGAAAATTATTAACCTCATTTTCATTTATCGGCTTTATCGGTTCTTCGTGTCTCTCTCTTTCTACTCAAGACACTGGGTGACAAAAGGCTCAACTCTTCATTGACTCCTCCCTTTCTCTTTTCTCTTTAAAATCCATTTAATTGTCCAAAATAGCGTTTTTGCATTGTTAAAAGCAGCTAAGCTGAGAAGCTAAGCTAACAGGCCGACCTCGGGAGAAAACCTCTGTCTTGTCGAAGCTCCAGAATTCATGGTTGAAACCCATGCCTTTGTGTAAAAAGTTGTTTTTCTCTGCAAAAAGAAGCGAGAACTTGTTTACTGATTTTTTTATTAAAAGCTTTGTGTGAAAAATGCTATGCTAAAGAGCTCAAACCACACTAACCGAAAAAAAGGAAAGCGAGACAGCCCATGTCACATCAAGGGGCCTCCCTCTCATTTTCTTAAAGAGACACACTGCTCATTCCCTCACTATCCAGTATCCATCCTTTGGTTTAAACAGTCGTATATTGCCATCGGGTGGTCAAAAAAGGTACTACACTCAAAACAAATTAACCAACAGTTCTGCTTAAATTTGACAATAATTGTTAATTATTGTCAAATTTCAAACATTGTTATCGTTTATTGCAATAATTCCTGAGACAATCGCCCAGCACAATTGTTATCGTGACAGGCCTATTGGGAACCACTGCATTTGTTTGTATAACTGTTGTTGTCTGAGCTAACAGCTCTTCTTTATTGCAGAGATAAATGTACATAACATAAAATAGTTTGTGAATTGTTCTTGTTATGCTATTAAACAAAAGTTTTTGGCTTAGACACAAAGAGTTTCATGCTGGTGACATAGACGAGCAAATGTTTGGATTTTCTATCATAAAAATGCAAGAAAATCTTTCTAACGATGACAAAATAGGCAGCATGACAGATCAGTGCTTAGCACTGTTGCTTCACAGCATGAAAGTCTTGGGTTCAATCCCCGGTTGAACCTGGGGTCTTTCTGTGTGGAGTTTGCATGTTCTTCTCGTGCTTGCGTGGGTTTTCTCGGGGTGCTCCGGTTTCCTCCCACAGACCAAAAACATGAATGTTAGGCTGCCTTCAGGCTCAGGCCTCCCTTGCAAAAGAGATATGTGATCTCAATGGGATTTGAGTTAATAAATAAATGAGGAATTAAGCAACCAAAACGTAGCCATTGTTTTGGCTTATCTGCAAATGTCCACCTTGGCTTGTGAGTTGGTATGGTTCAACAGGAGAGTTTGATGCTGTGTTAACCAATATGAACACAATACAAAACCAGCATAAACACAACTAAATATAGGGAGTCCTCGAGTTACGGCGCCCTCGACCTATGGCAACTCTGACAAGAACGGACCTACGAACAGCAGTTGTACACTAAATACAGCACTGGTATGTGTTTTTTTTTAGGTGTTTTTAGATGAAAGTGTGTTAGCTAACCGTTTGTAAACAAAGTTCTGTGCATGTTTATGAACCAGTATGTACGTTTGTGTTGAAAAACGGGTGTTTGGCGCAGCGCTAGCATACATATTCCGACTTACGAACGAAAATCCGGACTTACGAACGCACGTGCTATGGGTTCCGACTCACGTCAGAATCGGGTTACGAACGGTCCTTAGGTCCGGAACTCGTTCGTAAGTCGGGGACTCCCTGTACCTAGAGTTATTTTGTCCAAACTGATGACACGTTATTTTTTTGTTTACCAGGAAAATTCCAGGAAGTTTTAGCTTACTTTATAGGGTTACGACCTGAGATATTCTGCACTAGTCCACGAACAAGTCATTAAAATGTGTTATACTACAGGAACCACATGGCAGAACATTTTGCGGGTTTGAAACCTAAGGCTACGTTCACACTGCAGGTCTTAATGCTCAATTCCGATTTTTAAAAAAATCAGATCTTTTGGTGTGAACGTTCACACTACATTTTAAATGTGACCTGCATCAGACCTGCATCAGACCTGGCATGACTCCAGTGTGAACGCTCTATGTTGCAGAAGTGACCCGCATGCGCAGAAGAAAACAGAGCGCTGATCAGTGCAGCTGTAGATGTGATGAAATATTAAAAATTGAGCTTCAGCTGTGTTCTGCTCCATTTCTCTTTTGGATCCGCGCTGCGGCTCATGTCTCAGCCTGCGTGACGTGACATGCAGGCTGCGAGTTGCTTGTTTGGGCTTGTTTTCATGGGGCTGGTCGCTTGTTTTTGTCCTGACGCTTTGAGGAAGTAAACATGGACGCGCGCAACAGTTTTCAGTGTGTGTTCGTAATTTTGAAGTTGTTCTCCAATCGGGGAGAGCTAAACATCCAAAAATGAAAGGCAAAAGCTGAGAAGAAAGCAAGCTAGTGGTGTGTGCGTCGCTGCAAGTACAGAGAGTAGCCCCCACCCCGCTCTAGCTACAGAGAGCTGGTCTCCCCCCGCTAGCCCCCACCCCGCTCTGAGCTGCGTGTCTCCTTTGTGTCTGTACAAACACGCGCAGGCTCAATTAAATGAGCCGCACATGTTCTGAAAAAGTCAGATGTAAGTCACATGAGCGTTCAGACTGCAGTCGCTTTGAAAACATCAGATATATATCTGATTTAACCCTTAGATGCATAAGTGGGGTCAAAAATGACCCCGAGGGTTGTTATTCTTCAAAATCTCTGAAATTAAAAGTTTTTACTCTTCCATATTCCAGGTATTCCTCATAAAACATGTTTGTGACTTCAAGCCATTTGAATTTTTTAAAATGTTTTTATACATTTTCAGAAATTGCAGTTTTTGTGTCACTACCCCAGTTTTTCATGAGTGGGGTCAAAAATGACCCCAAGCATTTCCTATAGAATCTCAAGGGTTTTTTGGGAACCTTTGATTCTTACCAACTGTGACTGTCAAGATACATTTTCTGTCTCATTTACACATCTGAGACATGCAGTCTCACCACAAGGAGGTCAGTTTGACACAGCAGCATACATGTATTATCTTCATTTACCAACAATGACTTTACTGATAGAATATCCTGTTGGTCAACAAAGTAGACACTCTTAGCTAACTACAACATAATAATAATAATAATAATAATTGTCTAATCTTGTCATCTGCGTATGTTTCCCATACACAGACGAAATTCGTCTCTGCATTTAACCCAACCACCTACCAGGTGGTGCAGTGAGCAGCCATAGAAGGCGCTCGGGGAGCTGGAGAAATAGGTGTGCACTCATAGACACCCCAAGGTGTGTAGTGGCCAGGACGCGAACCCGCGTCCTTCGGGTCCCAAGTCAAACGCCCTAACCACTACACCATCTTGGCTCCATGCACCATTTTAAACCATAAATCATTCAAGATTTAGGAGCAAAAACAAACATCAGTTTTAGAAGTGTGCACTAAATCTTTATTAACATTTTTTTAACTTTCTCTCAGAGTAATAAACATTTTTTTTTTAAATCTGACTCAAAATCTGAGGATAAATGGTCTCACATTTAGCTTTAACATAAAATAAAACTAGTCACATTTAGCTTTAACATAAAATAAAACTAGTCACATTTAGCTTTGACATAAAATAAAACTAGTCACATTTAGCTTTGACATAAAATAAAACTTGTCACATTTAGCTTTAACATATAATAAAACTCTAGTAGAATTCAGACAAAAAGGAAGAAGCGGTTAAAGAAAACAGATTAAATCAATTAATCAAAACCAAAACAAAGACAATGTAAAAAATTAAAGTTTTTATTTCCACTTTTTGTTGTTTTCTTCAATATTTTTGCTTCCGCAATAAATCTCAATTATCAACAGACATGTCTATTTTTACCAAACATTTTCTTTTCCTTGATAGAAATAAAATAAAAATATAAATCTGTAAATTGACAAATGCATAGAATAAAATATATTTAAAAATTAAAATTAGCACCAATTAAATTTTATTCCTGGTAAACTTTAATGCAGTTAAAGAAAAAAGTGGTTTTGTGTGTTTCTGTGTGCTAAAACACACACAAACACATTTTCAAATGTTTATATATTTATATGAATGAAATATTATTGTGGATTGATAATCTATAGAAATAGGAGATATAAAAATAGATTTGTAACTTCTGGGTTCGGTTCTGTTTGTTTTGGGGTTTTCAGTGTTTGGAGCAGAAACCAGACCAACTTCAGTTTTAGTATTTTTTTTTAAAATACTTCAGTTTTAGTATTTTTTTTTTTAATACTTCAGTTTTAGTATTTTTTTAAATACTTCAGTTTTAGTTTTAAAGGAAGAAAAAAATCAATTATTTTGATTAGAAAAAGTCAGAAGTAGTAACAGATTTAAAGCAAAACAAAAAGTTTTGTTTCTAATTATCTGCGCATGGTTTCGCCACAAGAGTTGATATTTATTCAGATTTATTATCTCTAAAATATAAAGTTGATATTTATTCAGATGTATTCTCTGTAAAATATAAAGTTGATATTTATTCAGATTTATTTTCTGTAAAATATAAAGTTGATATTTATTCAGATTTATTCTCTGTAAAATATAAAGTTGACATTTATTCAGATTTATTCTCTGTAAAATGTAAAGTTGATATTTATTCAGATGTATTCTCTGTAAAATATAAAGTTGATATTTATTCAGATGTATTCTCTGTAAAATATAAAGTTGATATTTATTCAGATTTATTCTCTGTAAAATATAAAGTTGATATTTATTCAGATTTATTCTCTGTAAAATATAAAGTTGATATTTATCCAGATTTATTCTCTGTAAAATATAAAGTTGATATTTATTCAGATGTATTATCTGTAAAATATAGATTAAATTAATCAAAGTGTTCAGTTTGGATTCACTCTCTCAGCTGAGGCTCAACACAAAGTGTGAATTAAATTAGTGCCATTATTTAAACAATGAGCTCCTCTTAAAAAAAAAACCAAACGTGTATT
>JBBPBX010007939.1:31006-51947 GCA_038048925.1 Garcialebias charrua
AAATGTAGCTTAAATGGAAGAACAAGCTTAAATTAGCAGAAGAAAGCAGAAAGAACACATATTTCCTGAATTATGTTTAAATAAGCAAAAATGAGCACAACATTTTTATTTATTTATTTATTTATTCATAAAATGTGTTCATTTAAAAAAAAAATACAATACAAAACAATCCCATAAATGATAATGTACAAAATATTTAAAAAATGAAAGGTAGCAGAAAGAAGAAAAAATCTTATTATATCTGCCCCTTTTTTCAAACAATCAGTTCAAACAATAATAATCTTCCAGTAAAATTAGGAAATTAGCTAAAAAATAAATAAAAAAGGCTGAAAAGTAGCTAACAAAGCAGAAAGGAGTTTAAAGGTTCACTATGTAATTTCTGTAGGACGCTGGGACTTAGAAAAGTTTTCAGCAGGTAAAAGCATTCTGCTCCCACCCCTCAGAGCCATATATGACTCTGAGGGGGAGCCACAGTCCATTCTCTGTTGAACTTTAGTTCTGCAGCTCCGCCCCCTACTGCGTGTCCACTCGGAGCGCTTCAATATTCTGTGATTATATGTTAATAAAACATTTAAAAAATATAATAAAACCATGGAGCACTTGTCCAACAACACAAAAACCAGCAGAAATCAGCAGAGGTTCACGCAGCAACGTTGGACAGGATTTAATTCGCTCGTGACTTCCTCTTTCCTGTCAGTGAAGGATGAAGCGATCACTTGACTTTTGGCAAAAAACAAAACAAAATAAAAGTCCAGCTCTGGGATGAAGAAGGGATATTTAATACATTTGTGTCACATACAAAACAGTCCTGCATCGCTTTGCAATCCTTTGAATGAGAACGAGCCGCGGCGCTGAGGCTGGGACAGGCGGGGGCGTGGGTTGGGGCGTGACAAACAACTCTGTTTTTATTGGCTGGTCATTGTCCGGGTCACTCTGTGTTTTTAGTGTTTTTATAAATGCTGATAGAGAAGCAAGGGGACTATAGTTTTTTTCAGAGATTACTTTGTCTAACACCAGTCTGTCAGTAGATAGTGACAGAGTGAAGAAATATGTTAAAAATATATTGTTAGAAAAGTTAGACTACATTACAAAGTTACATAGTTCAGCTTTAAACTATCAGAGAGAAGTGGAAAAAGATGAAATGAGCTTTAAAAAAGTGGAGTTAGCTGAAAAGGCTAAAATTTGCATACAACAGCTTCTTCAGAATAACTGAAAAATAAAGAAAAGCTGAAACTAGCAGAAAAAAGCTGGAAGGAACAGAGCAAGCTGAAATTATCATAAATAAGTTAATTAGGCTGAAAGTAGCAGAAATTACTTTGAAAAACTTGAATTTGTCTGAAAACAGCTAAAATTAGCTAAAAATGCTTAAAAAAAAAGGTATCTAAAAAGTTAGAATAAGCTTAAATTAGCAGAAGAGAGCAGAAAGAACACATTTGCCCAATTATGCTAAAATGGTAAATGGAGCTTATTTATATAGTGCTTTCCAGCCCCCTGTGAGGAGCCCCAAAGCATTCATTCACACATTCATACACTGGTAGTGGTAGCCTGCCTTGCACAGCGCCATCCAGTCCTACCGGGAGCAACTCGGGGTTGAGTGTCTTGCCCAGGGACACAACGACACATGGTGGGCGGACGCGGGATTCGAACCTCCAACCTTCAGATCGGGGGTCGACTGCCATTACCACTGTGCCACGGCCGCCCCCGTAGAAGCAGAATTGAGCACAAAACAGTGGAGATTATCTGAAAAAAGCTTAAATGAGCAAAAACAGCTGAAAGGTAGCTAAAAAGGCAGAAAGAAACTTAAATTACCAGAAGGAAATGGAGAGAGAACTTTTTTTGCTGACTTAGGCTGAAAAAAATTTAAATGAGTGCAATAGATGTGGAATTAGCTGAAAAAGCTAAATTTAGCTTAAAAACAGCTAAGTAGCTGAAACAGCAGAAACTTGCACAAATCTGCTAAAAGGAGCAAACTGAAATTAGCAGAAAGAAGTTAGAAGAAGCACAAAAATGTTGTAGTTAGCATAAAGATCATGAAACAAGCACAAAACAGCTGGGAAAAAAAACAGCTGAAATAGCCTATATGCCACGGACTTCCGTTCCAGCTCTTCCGCATTCATTACACATGCGGCGCACTTCCGGTTTGCAGTCAACACGGTGTTAGCGATGGCGTTCTTCACGAGATCTCTGCAGGACTTGCCGACAGTCACTGTTAATAATGTCTACAGAATAATTCAGACCTTCTCTAAAGCGTCCACATCTAAGAAGGATAAAGGATTTAAGCTTTGTGTCCAACTACATAAATAAATATGAAGGTAAGTCGGTATTTGTTTTCAGTTCACCAAACTGCCTCATGTAGGCTAACACAGCTAACATAGTTAGCCTTGCTAATCTGTTGAGTAAACGTGTTTTGTCTGTACAATGTTTTCTTATTAACACAAATGTTAGTTTCAAACAAGGAGGCAGGAGAAGTCACAGTTAGGGCTGAGTGTTTACAGTCCATGAGGAAGAGCCAGAAGCCCCACTGTTTGAGTCAAAGCCACCTGACAGTTCAGTTTCAAACAAGGAGGCAGGAGATTTAGAGCAGATTTAGAAACAAAAGTTATTTTAATTCAAGTTTGTGTACAAAAGTTGAGCTGAAGTCAAACCTGTTAAATCACTGTTTGTAGCAGGCCTTAATAAGAGATGTTTTCTTTCACTGCACAGGACACGGCAGGTGTTGGTGATGATGAGGGAACCCCTGGTCCATCCTAGATGTTTGTGAGACGTGGGAAGACACCACCGCTACAGCTCAAACATGAGGGAAGCAGTGAGGAGCTGAGATTGGATCCAAACAACAACAAACAAGTTTTTCCACTGAGGCACTGTAATCTGACTGATTACATGTTTTTAAATCTCCAAAAGCAGTCGAGGAAGCTGGGAGTTAGTCAGAAGATGTAATAATAATAATATAATTTAAACAGTGTTTAAATATTGTGCCTCATTTAGCTTGACTCATACGTTTTGTACAGTAATGTAACATTATCAAATTTCTTTTTAATAAAATGGCTAAAACGACTCTAAGCCTGTCTTAAACCAAAATACAGTACACATTTTTTTTGGGTGATAATACATCAATGAAGACAAAAGTCAGAATGTTTTGAACATTTTATTTTCTTACAAGTAGTAAGTAGTGTGACTGTAGTGTCAGGGTAGTCCTTGAAGTCTGCAGGTAGATTTTTATGTATCTGCTCTTCAGGTAGAGCCGAGTACTGTCAATAAAAAGTTGCTGTGAAAATCCGTCTGACCGTGGACTGATGGACACCGTATGGGTCAGCAAGGTCCCGTTGCTTTGATCCAAGGTCAAGGTCATTTAAGAACAGGAAGAACTCAACGGGCTGCAGGGTGTGGAGTGGATAAATAATCAATAAATAACACTGAACAACTGGTAATAACTAATAATTAAATCTCAATGTCACTACAGTACTTGTGCAATACAGTAACCTGTCACACAACCTGTGTAATGTTGATTATGTGCATACATATATATGCACATAAAGTTTTAAATATATATATATATACTGTATATATAAATATATACACATATATATAATAATATATTATATATACTGTATGTGTATATATTTATATATATATATTTAAAACTTTATGTGCATGTTAGCTTATATTACTAGCTTGAAATACTTGCAGTAGTTAATTCAAATTCATCCTGCTGCATTGTTATATCCGTCTCTCTTCAGGACTTTGTGAATATTATAATTACTTTTTCACTGTGCATGCTTTTAGTATACATACAGTAGTTTGTTCTTTGATTTTTAGCAAGTCAAATCTGCTCTTCTCATCCTGAGCACTTCATTGTACTGTTAACTCTGTGTTAACCTGTATAAGACAAATAAACACAAGTTGAACTTGATGGGGAGTTCCTCTCAGTTCTTGGTGAACACCGACCATGAATGGCAGAGCAGAGCAGTCATGGGCCAGCAGGAACACATCAGGAGGTCAGATGATGCAAACCTGGAAAAAAAAAAAACAAGTGTTCATATTTACCTACAAGTAAAAAACCAAACGGAGAACTCTTTATGAGAGTTATGCTTTAAAATAAATATAATTACATCTCAGGAAATTAAATGTTTAATTGGAGTGAAACAGTTCTGGTTTCATATTAAAGGAAACAGCAGAGAATATTTCAGAGGTGTAACAGCCCTGAAGTTACTAAGAGTTTACAAACATATTTACAGATTAGAAAACATATGTTAAAATCTGAATATTATTTTAAAAGTATGTAGTTACAAACTTTTATTAAATCACTCATCATGACTCCAACATTAAATCTACAAGTGCAGGGTGTGGAGTCGAGTGATAATCGTGTTTCTTCACTGCGGTGTTTCTTACTGAGCTGCAGCAGCTGTTGTTGTGTTCTCCTCCTCCTCGCTGTCCTCTCTGCTGCTTCTCCCAAAGCCCCGGTCATGGAAGTGGAAGGGATCTATTCCACTGGAACAATGCAGGTACAGCTCCTTTTTAACCACTGTTTGATGCTGGCTCTTGAATATTCTGAGGTTTAAAACGCCAGCTACAACCGAGTGTTAGCTTTAAGGCTAACTCGGTTAGCCACGAACTGTGGCATTAAAATATAAAAAACTAAGCGCTCTATTGTACCTGCTATTCACTGGACACAACGGCACACAACAAATCTCTCTTGTTGTACCAGTAGCTCGCAGATAATTTACCTTTTGTGTCTTTTACATGGTCTAGTTCTAGAAGCTACCGCTAACAACAACAGTAGTAGATGAGAGCCGGAAGTGAAGCGCATGGATCATATTTTAACGGAAGTACGTCACCACTACCCGTGGCATATAGGCTATTAGGTGAGAGTAGCTGGACGAAAGTATAAATTTGCAAAAGGAAGCTGAAAGGAGCTGAACCAGAACAAAATGTGAAAGGAGCAGTAAAAGTTTGAAAACAGATATAAAAATGTGAAGGATGTAAAATGAGCTCAAATCATTTTTTATGAGGGGGGAAAAATGGAAGAAAAGGCTAAATATTTCAAACAGCTAAAGTTGCACTAATACCAAAAGTCATAGCAGGATTGTCCTGAAAGAGCTAAACGTTTTGATAAATAGCATGATTTCTTGAAACAGCTTGAAAACTGCAGGACAAGTAACGCGCTGGAAAACGTCGAGAAGAAAAATGGATCACAACAGAGTGAATGCTTCATGCATTCATACAATAAATACACCTCCACTGGGATCAGGCACTCTGTAGACGGTGGCTCTTCTTCTGCTGTTCTATGTGAACTGTAGATCTGTAATAGAACTGCAGCCGAGCAATGCTGGAGGACGACCGACATCTATCATCGCGTCCTTTGGAAGAATCAGGTAACGTCCAGATCCAGCGGGGGCGGAGCTAAGGTGACATTTATTACTGACTGTGAGTGATTTGTGTTTATTGAGGCTTCACTTTGGGTCCTCAGGATTAAATGCACAGTATTGCTTAAACATTCAAATACATTTTTATACAAACACTCCCCCCACAAAAACAAAATATACCGTTCAATGGGTTATCATTCCATTAAAAAAATGTATGAAGTATCCCCACCACCTCTGATGCCCGAGTTTCAAACTAAGATCATCTCATGTTGAGTAGTATGTTTCAGTTCAACACAAAAAAACATTATGTAATGTTATGTAATATGTAAGATGTCACACTCAGAGACTCCCAGCTCCTACAGCATAGCTCAATATCTGCAAAAATGACTGAACGGTACAATTTTTGTTTGCTAATATTGATTAGCTGTAGCAGCCATTTTGAATTGGATTGACTCCAACTATAACCAGTTGTAGATGTATATACAGTAATTTTTTTCTGACAGTTTCCTTGACATCTGTTGAGTGATTCATGAGATGTTGTGCTAACAGACAAACAAGGTTGACTCCGACCATTAAACCTAATTTTTTAGGTGAAAATCTTTCACAAAGTTGTCACGTACAGTTTGTGTTGCTATAGACTCTCAGCTATGAACACATGTGATTTTAGCGCAATCTGTGTTAAATTAACTGAATTATAGCCAGTTTGTGTTTTCTAAAGAAAGCTGGCTTTTGCAGCCATCTTGAACTGGGTATGCTCCAAAAGGTACATATACATACAGAGGTCTATTGAATGATTAGATCCTGAAATTTTCAATAAAATCAGTTCCAAAATTCAAGAGATATTTTGCTAACAGACAGGAAGGGTTAACTCCAAATGGTTAATATTGAAATTTTAAACAAAGTTATGGAAACTATAAAAACAACTGCTACACATGTTTTTGGAGGGAGTTTGTATTACCAGATAAAGTCCAACAAAAAGTACTTTTTGTGCACAAAAGGTATTTTTTGTCTCCTTCCTTCAAACAAAACGGAACAAGTTTGAATTAATGAAGGATTTAATGAAACGTTGTAAAATTAAGATAATACTTTCTGTTCAAAAAGAAAAACAAGAAAGGAACGCTGACAGAAAAGTTTAAACTAGTCATTTATTTTATGTTTTTGCTCATCAAATGTAAAATAGCGGGAGGCACATTAGATCTGCTGGAAATTAAAAATAACCCTGAAGAGCGCACAGGTCTGTCTGACATTCTCCAATAAGAATAAATAGAAGTCCGTTTATTTTTTGGGGGACAAATTAAAAAGAGATTATTATTATCGATTGAACTTTATTTGTCAGCGGGCTCAACCATCAATAGACTAATCACTTTAAGAATCTGTTTTGATTAGAAGCAATATCAGAGGACTTCTATTAACAACAGACAAGCAGAAACACCTCTTCATGCAGTTTTATTCTAACATTTTGAATTCATGTCCACATGCAACGACTAAAGTTAATGTGGTGCCTCATTTAGTGGTGTAAACCCTAAATATATACACAAGAGCTTAATATACCTAAATATAAATATTCTATAAGTAATTCGCTCAACGTTAAGGTTTATAGGATGGCGCAACTCTCGTTTATCTCTTGAACTTGGGTCACTGGGGTCTAAAAGGTGCATTAGGGCGCCCTGTGGCGCCACCTGGTTACTATGGTGATGAGGCCGGATTCAATAGGAGCCACTTTATTATTAAAAACTCTGGCTTAAGGCTCAACATGACTCACACTGACCCATTAATCACTCTTTCAGTGCAGCTAATACAAACCCAACATTCAAGACCAACTTGAAGTGTGTTCAGGATGATGCTCAGCTACTACCACATCACATTTTACCTCCAGGTCTGGAAATGTTATTAACTTAAAGTAATATTGGTGTTGGTCAGTGTCAATTAACGGTGATGGCTGTATTGAATCAAGGTGACTCCATAAATTGTAACTGCTGATAATTACTTTATTTAAATGTTAACAGCTAATGAATTACCCTGTTATTATTTATTCATTTTTACAGGAAGACTTTTTTTTTTATATATTAAGTATTAACATTTTTTATGTGAATCTGACATTATTTATGTGAATGCTGTCATCATTCATAAACTTATGTTTCTGTTTTTTACTACACACTTTGTTATTATTATCATCATCATTTTCATCAACATTATCATCAACATTATTATTATTATTTCAGCCATTCATAAATCAAAACATTCAGTTCAATCAGGGAAGTGGGTACTTTGACTTTTGCTTTTTGCACTTTTGTTCTCTTCTAAATATATAACTTTACATAAAAAATAAATTATTGTAAAAACACATTGAGGTCTCCTTCTTCCTTCAATAAATTTTTTTTTTTTTTAATTGGCTTTAGAATATTTGGACTAATTGTGTCTCCTTGTGCTGCTTAGGGGTTTTAGCTGCCATTTTGCTACTTTAGCTTTTAGCTATTGTTATAATACAGGTATTTATATCTGGAGCAGGGAGGAGCACTTGTCATCCATTTCAGAAGGTTTAGTTTACCCACATGTAAAGTGCAAAGATCACCAGCCGGTCATTGCCACCTCACCATGTGGTTTCAAACAATGGCCCCGAGTGCCATCTTCTTCAGAGCTTGGCCACACCTCCAAGGAGGAGTCACCACCACCACTGACGAATGGGAATTAGCCCTACTCTATCATGTGACCCAGCTCTCAACCAATAATATCCCACCATCTTGTGTTCCACAATGGACGGGTGCGTGAATGTTGGGAGTTGTAGGCATGTAACTAAAACTACATTTTCTACCGGAAACGGAATCAGATCATGTTTTAACGCAATATCATTCTAAATATAAAACAGGATACATATAACTAGACATTTCTTTAAGTTCATATGTTATCTGATAAAATTCTATTTCACTATCCTTTGCAACTTTTAACTTTAAGCTAGCCTTTTGTTACATTTCTCTTCCAGATATTGTTTTACAACTTTTAGCTTTTGGTATGTCTTTCATTACTTTTAGCTTTTAGTTAGCATTTTGCTAATTTCATCTAACCTTTCACAACTTTTAGCTAGAGGTTTACGACTCCTTGGCTTTTAGCTAATGCCCACTATTTTGAGGTTTATTAGCTTCAGCTTCTTCAGCAGTCATAGCACCAACATGGAAAATAAAACATCTCTATTTATTCTTCTCACGTCACATGATTCCTCTGTAAGCAACAAACAGTAACTGATTAGATGTAACCTGTAACCCCGGAATTACACTGCACGCGGCTCCGCCCCGCTGCGGTCCGCATGTCGCAGCTGACGTGAGTCCTCGCCCACTGCCTCCGCTCCCCTCAGGTCCGCCTGGATGCGCCGCTCCAAGACACGTGCGAGATCGCGCGATAAATCAAGTGATAAATAAGTAAGTCAGAACAAAACAATTCATTCGGTGGAAAGAAGGAGAACAACTGTAGAGAGACTGCTGCCTTGATCTTCTCTCGTAAATGAGCGACATGGTTTGAGCAACAGGAAGTGATGTTTACATTTCAGAATAAAATACTTTTTTATTTATTTATTTTTGTATTGCGTTATTAGGTGTAGTCATAGTCATAAATATAATAGTTTAGTCATAGAATAGTCATAAATGATAGTTTGACAGCATTTTTGTACAAATAAATCCGTATAGAGCTAGGATTAGTCCGCCCGTGGTGATTTTATTTTGTAAATACGGAAGTTGTGCTCGTTCCTTTTCCTGTTGGTGCGACGTAATCTTCAAAAGTTGACTCCGGCACAGCTCCGTCATCCGGCAGAAATAGAAAAATTTCTAATTTTGACGGACTGCCGTCCGCTCTCCGCAGCTCACCGCCGCCGTGCGGAGCCAGTGTAAATTCTGTCATTGATTATAATGGGTGCGTATTTGCTGCGGAGGTCGGACCGGAGCGGGGCGGAGCCGTAACGCATGTGGTGTAATTCCGGGGTTAGTGTTTACTCATCTGTTGAGCTGCATGGACTCATTAATGTTCTTGTTTATGGCATCTCTTTGAGTATTTTATTAACACACGCCTTTTTTAAAATTATTATTTTGAGCACTTTTATTAATAAAACCTCAAACCCATGTAAACTGTAGACACCTTGTTAATACAGGACTGCATTAACAGCTAACGCTAAAAACATTCAGCTGATGTGTTTTCTCTGGGGGTTTGTGTTGACTGATGGGGGTGGGGGGGTCTGAACACACTTCAGTCAATATTATAAATATTGTAATAAAACTTGGTGCAGCTGAGAGTTACAATGTATTCTCCAAGTGCTTCTCAATGGACAACATCAAACCCTGTTTGTCTGTTAGCAAAATACCTCATGAACCGCAGGACTAATTCTAAAATAACTTTTGGAAAATAATAGCTGGATGTACCTCTGCAACTGATTAACAGAGTCAATCTAATGCAAAATGGCCACCACAGCTAATCATCATTTGCCAGTACTAAAATGGCCACATCTCAGTCAGTTTTACAGATACTGAGCTAAAATTTGATGCATTTGGATGTGAGTTGACGTCTCATGATACTGCATGTGATTGTACATAAAGTTATTTCAGGTTTGATTTAAAAAAAAAAATAATAATAAAACAGCTGCAACTCCAACATATCTCTACATAAAATGAAGTTAGTTTAAAACTAGCATGAAACGCAGCGGGTGAGACACATCCATGCAAAGAAATACTGTACTTTAATGAGTATTGGTATCGTTATCAGTATGCAGGATCAATATCAATATAAAACCAGCCTTGGTTTCACTCAATGTATTTAATTTTTCACACATCACAACTGTTTTATTTATATTTCCCGCTGAACAATAATATATGTTAGCATTTATCAATTGTGTTTCTCAAGTTTGTTAATGTTAAAGTTTTTTTTTTGTCCAAGCAGCCTTCACAAAACCTTTTGTCACTTATAAAATCGCCTCCTATTCGAGTTTAAATTTGTCACTAATTGGGCTGAAATCAAGTGTTGCTCCAATTATCTGAGCGCGTCTGTCCAACAAACAGATCAAGACCTTTCAGTCTCTTGCTAAGTCGCAGCAAAGTTCCCTGCTTGAAATAAGTTTCTGCCATTGTTCTTAAGTTCTAGCTTCAAAAAACAACAACTTCATTTTGATGAACTAAATTATAAACAGACTTCACCCTCGCTTTAACATAAAGCAACAAAACGGTAACAAAACTTCAAACATGGCCTTGAAATGATCTACAACAAACACTGACAATATGATTAAAACGAAGTGACAATGCAAGGAGTGAGAAAAGGTCAAATAGCACAACATTTATCACTAATTAAAGCTGCTCATCGCAATGGCATCAAGTCTGATGAAAAAACAAAACCTGCAAAGTATTTTTCCCAGATTTGTGGTTGATGCGTCTTTATATAAAAGATCAAACACATTTAGTGAAACTTTTATGATCATACAACAGTCCAAAGTCCACCCTGGTCTGATCTGTCACTCCGGAAGAGACGCCACTCCAGCCGACACCCGCTAGTTAGTTGAGCTGGACATTGGTCCAGTTCAGCCCGCAGGACGCGTGACGCAGCCCGCTCCACGCCATCCAGACAGCGAACACCAACACAGGACCAGTCGGCAGTCGAACAACCCAGATGGAGGGCAGAACCATCCGGACAGCAGCAAACACACAGCAAGGAAAAACAGCAGGAAACTAAAACAATAAATATTTGACATTAAAATCTACAAAAGTATAAAACAGAAAGATAAACTGGGGCTTACTCACCACCGAGTTCCACCTCTAGCAGGAGAGGGAAACGGGAAGCTTGTAATTATGGTCGCGAGAACAGTACATCGCGACCATGCACCCGCTAGCGCGACACAGCTAGCACCGCCGCCGGAAGGCGGATGACGTGTGTCAACCCTGAGAACTGGGCCCGTTTTAAACAGGAAGCCAGCCCCAGACCCACCAATCGCATCGCAGCAACTGTGGTGCGTTTAATGTCCGCAGGACATCCTAGTACCACATTATTAAAGTCCATGACCCACCATGTTTTCAAATTGCATCGCCATTAATATTTATTAGTTTATTTAAAAATAATACAGGAGCGTTTATTCATATTGTAGAGAAATAACGCTAAATGTGTTATTTCATGATTTATAGCAGATTTTAGCAGAAGCTCCGGGAAGATCTGCCCCTCTCCAAATATGGGCATTCACATCACTAAAGATTCCGCCTTGGAGTTACAGGCGGAGTTATAATAAGCCTTCATCAACTTCCATGACCGCTGCTCTAAGAGAGGAAAAAAAAAAGAGAAGCGGTCGCTCACTGATGTCTGTCATATTCTGAGCAGCATCCACGTAGACATACTAGTTTAATTCGCTTGATCGCGACAAATTCATTAATTTCCGCATCGGCTTTTTATTCTCTCCCCTGACCAGACAGGTCGGGAACAGAAAGGCAGCCGCGGCGCGGAGCTCTGAGCGCGCGTGCTTCCCCGTGCTCTCCCGTGCTCCCGTGCTCTCCGTGCTTCCCCGTGCTCCAGCAACAAGGCTGGGACAGAACCGAGCCCCGGCACGAACTTCAAAGCTGACGCAGCGGAACGGGGAGCCAGGGAGAAGACGGGAGAAGCCGCGCGGCTCGCTCCTCTCTGGGCAGAGGAGAGGAGAGCAGCCAGCAACAGTCGCAGCGGTGTTATATCTTATTAAAAAGGTCTATAAAATAAATAAAAAATAAAAACAGAGCACTGGTCCAGCTGTACACAAAAATGCACCAGGAAATATGCAGTTTTACTCTCACTCTCATAAACCTCCATGGAAACTCATCCCTTCCTTCTGGGTGGAGACGTGACAAAAGTCACTCCACACTTCGACACTTTTCGGCCGCGTTTCCGGATTCATTCGGGACTCGGTTGTTTTTTTGTTTTGTTTTTTTTAACCCTCGCCTGGCCCAAATGCAAAAATGAAAATAGACGAAATATTCTACTACAGTAATAGTTCAATATGGTGAATTGTTACTGTCATGGTGGGTGTTGTCCTTTGATAAATTATTTTGGGGGGTTTAACTCAACTGTGTTGTCTGGGCCATAACTTCCAATCTGCTAAAGAGAATTCAAAGAAACTTAAAGGAGACCACATATAGGTCTTTAAATTTTTTATGTTATGTCTGTGTGCTATCTTGACAATATTAATTCATTTTAATACACAAAATAATTCTTAGATAATCAATTATACCCTTTTTAATTCTGCCATTTTTAACTTTCGTTTTGAACGACCGGTTTCTGATACTGAGTTCTGAAGTCCACGCCCTTCAACGATCTGTTTACGCCCTCTGTAACAGCCAGTATCTGTAATGTGTTGTTGTTTTAAAATTAGCTCTTTTTTTATTACTCATTTGACTTACTGTTAGTGCTAGCTTAAGATAACTTACCGAAACCCGTCTGAGCGCGCCGCAATTTGCTGCTCCTTTTAGCATTAGACCACCCGAATCCGATGCTAATGTTAGCTTGTTCCTCTTCCGGTGTTCGCCAGCTCCGCTCGTTGCACGCGGAGATTTTGGGAGTTATCGCTGTTCCAGTCAAGACAACACAAAGTTCACCAAGTGTCTCCCGTAAATTAATCCGTAAGGAGAAGGTCCTCGCTGCTGCGAGGCTGCAGCGAGGCTGTACAGTTGAAGCTCCGCTCCATCGCGCCAGAAGAGGGTCCCGTTGCCGCCGGTCCCTACGCCGGGGGTCCGCTCGTTTAATTTTTGCCGGCTGCGCGTTGGGAGCGATCGCAAATACACTAAAAATTGAACTAAAACATAAAAATAACAATTATACTTTATTTATAAAGCCATTTAAAAAAAACACAGCTGCAACAAAGTGCTGTACACATGAAATTAAGAACATATAAACAAAAGATGAGATGAAATCATGAAAAACAACAGTCATGTGTTTAATACAGAAGTGGGTTGAGCCTAACCAGGGGTTGCTAGGTGAGGGGCTGGACTCAGGTTTGAGGTGGTTGGCTGCGGTTTGTGACGTCACAAACCGCAGGAAGTGGGAAACGAAGTGTATTTATCAAAGATAAATAAATCTACTTAGAGTAAATAAACCACTGGGTGCATTTTTTTGGCCTTAGGACTGTTTTTTTATGAAGTAAATACCCAAAGTTGAGTAAAAAAAACATTAAAAAGTGAATTTTGAATATGTGGTTCCCTTTAAAACACATTTCCATCGTCACGACACTGAGGGTCACGTACACTTTTCATCAACCCAGCTCCAAGGTCAAAGTCACAAATCAAGGTCAAAGTTAAAGCAAGGTCTTTGTGTGTCCAGGCCATCACTATAGATTGCTGTACATTAGTTTGTCAACAGCGTATAATGTGTCGTACTCTTGTTAATCATAGCTGTAAAGTACTGTCCAGTACTTTACTTTGTAAAAGTACTGGACAGTACTTTACTTTGTAAAAGTACTGGAAGATAAATTGACCTAATTTCCTTAAATTAATTGTTAAAATTTAATAGTTTTCATTTGATACTATTTCTATTTTAACATGTGATTCTTGACCAGCCATTGTGTATCTGTTCTTCTCAAAACTCAGCCGGTCGAAGCAGATGCCACTTGTCCTGAGCCTGGTTCTGCTAAAGGTTTCTTCTTCATGAGGGAGTTTTTCTTTCCACTGTCCCCTTTATGTTTGCTCAAAATGAGAGTTCTGTGATGGAGTTAAAGCCCCACTGACATGATTTTTTAATTTTCATAAAATTGCTCAAAATATATATATTTTATCATTTAAATATGTTCATTTTTGCAAACAAAATGCTATTTATTTTGCTTTAAAGTGATTTTGAACTTCAAGCCGTGTTTAATCATGGGAAATCCAATTACACACGAACGCACCATCTGTGATGTAACACTGGGCAGAGGGCTCTGGTCTCTTTAATAGCGGACAATTTAAAACCCGACGAATTTAGCAATCTATGTGAAGATTTGAGCTATTTGTCTTCATTTTGGGAAGCAGAAAATAGTTTGGGTGATGGAACAAGAAACAACAGGATCTAATTTAGGTCTGATGCTGTATCAGACTTACCTTCATGTCGAGCTGCTCATACCTGCGCACTGTGACAAGCCCAGAGCTCTGCCCGGTGTGACATCACAGATGGTGCGTTCGGGTGTAATCAGATTTCCCATGATTAAACACGGCTTGAAGTTCAAAATCACTTTTAAAGCAAAATTAAAGTGATTTATCATTTTGTTTGCATAAAGGAACATATTTAAATGATAAAATATATATTATGAATCCGCTCATTCTCAATCAGTTCATCTGGACAGTTTCTTTTTAGCAGAAACGTTTCACCCTCACTCCAGAGGGCTTCCTCAGTCAGAGTAGTCCAAAGCACACTGAAGTTAACCCACCAAGTAAGCAACTTATGTGGACCAACCAGTTTGCTGTAGCCAAGATGGTTTCTGGGGGCGTGTCCCTCGTCGACTCCTCCCAGGCAGGCAGACATGTCCAAAGTGGTTCAAGACAAGAAAGTTAATTCTCAATAGTCCAGGTATCAAATCCGCTCATTCTCAATCAGTTCATCTGGACAGTTTCTTTTTAGCAGAAACGTTTCACCCTCACTCCAGAGGGCTTCCTCAGTCAGAGTAGTCCAAAGCACACTGAAGTTAACCCACCAAGTAAGCAACTTATGTGGACCAACCAGTTTGCTGTAGCCAAGATGGTTTCTGGGGGCGTGTCCCTCGTCGACTCCTCCCAGGCAGGCAGACATGTCCAAAGTGGTTCAAGACAAGAAAGTTAATTCTCAATAGTCCAGGTATCAAATCCGCTCATTCTCAATCAGTTCATCTGGACAGTTTCTTTTTAGCAGAAACGTTTCACCCTCACTCCAGAGGGCTTCCTCAGTCAGAGTAGTCCAAAGCACACTGAAGTTAACCCACCAAGTAAGCAACTTATGTGGACCAACCAGTTTGCTGTAGCCAAGATGGTTTCTGGGGGCGTGTCCCTCGTCGACTCCTCCCAGGCAGGCAGACATGTCCAAAGTGGTTCAAGACAAGAAAGTTAATTCTCAATAGTCCAGGTATCAAATCCGCTCATTCTCAATCAGTTCATCTGGACAGTTTCTTTTTAGCAGAAACGTTTCACCCTCACTCCAGAGGGCTTCCTCAGTCAGAGTAGTCCAAAGCACACTGAAGTTAACCCACCAAGTAAGCAACTTATGTGGACCAACCAGTTTGCTGTAGCCAAGATGGTTTCTGGGGGCGTGTCCCTCGTCGACTCCTCCCAGGCAGGCAGACATGTCCAAAGTGGTTCAAGACAAGAAAGTTAATTCTCAATAGTCCAGGTATCAAATCCGCTCATTCTCAATCAGTTCATCTGGACAGTTTCTTTTTAGCAGAAACGTTTCACCCTCACTCCAGAGGGCTTCCTCAGTCAGAGTAGTCCAAAGCACACTGAAGTTAACCCACCAAGTAAGCAACTTATGTGGACCAACCAGTTTGCTGTAGCCAAGATGGTTTCTGGGGGCGTGTCCCTCGTCGACTCCTCCCAGGCAGGCAGACATGTCCAAAGTGGTTCAAGACAAGAAAGTTAATTCTCAATAGTCCAGGTATCAAATCCGCTCATTCTCAATCAGTTCATCTGGACAGTTTCTTTTTAGCAGAAACGTTTCACCCTCACTCCAGAGGGCTTCCTCAGTCAGAGTAGTCCAAAGCACACTGAAGTTAACCCACCAAGTAAGCAACTTATGTGGACCAACCAGTTTGCTGTAGCCAAGATGGTTTCTGGGGGCGTGTCCCTCGTCGACTCCTCCCAGGCAGGCAGACATGTCCAAAGTGGTTCAAGACAAGAAAGTTAATTCTCAATAGTCCAGGTATCAAATCCGCTCATTCTCAATCAGTTCATCTGGACAGTTTCTTTTTAGCAGAAACGTTTCACCCTCACTCCAGAGGGCTTCCTCAGTCAGAGTAGTCCAAAGCACACTGAAGTTAACCCACCAAGTAAGCAACTTATGTGGACCAACCAGTTTGCTGTAGCCAAGATGGTTTCTGGGGGCGTGTCCCTCGTCGACTCCTCCCAGGCAGGCAGACATGTCCAAAGTGGTTCAAGACAAGAAAGTTAATTCTCAATAGTCCAGGTATCAAATCCGCTCATTCTCAATCAGTTCATCTGGACAGTTTCTTTTTAGCAGAAACGTTTCACCCTCACTCCAGAGGGCTTCCTCAGTCAGAGTAGTCCAAAGCACATGCTTTGGACTACTCTGACTGAGGAAGCCCTCTGGAGTGAGGGTGAAACGTTTCTGCTAAAAAGAAACTGTCCAGATGAACTGATTGAGAATGAGCGGATTTGATACCTGGACTATTGAGAATTAACTTTCTTGTCTTGAACCACTTTGGACATGTCTGCCTGCCTGGGAGGAGTCGACGAGGGACACGCCCCCAGAAACCATCTTGGCTACAGCAAACTGGTTGGTCCACATAAGTTGCTTACTTGGTGGGTTAACTTCAGTGTGCTTTGGACTACTCTGACTGAGGAAGCCCTCTGGAGTGAGGGTGAAACGTTTCTGCTAAAAAGAAACTGTCCAGATGAACTGATTGAGAATGAGCGGATTTGATACCTGGACTATTGAGAATTAACTTTCTTGTCTTGAACCACTTTGGACATGTCTGCCTGCCTGGGAGGAGTCGACGAGGGACACGCCCCCAGAAACCATCTTGGCTACAGCAAACTGGTTGGTCCACATAAGTTGCTTACTTGGTGGGTTAACTTCAGTGTGCTTTGGACTACTCTGACTGAGGAAGCCCTCTGGAGTGAGGGTGAAACGTTTCTGCTAAAAAGAAACTGTCCAGATGAACTGATTGAGAATGAGCGGATTTGATACCTGGACTATTGAGAATTAACTTTCTTATATTATGAATAGTAAAAAAATCATGTCGGTGGACCTTTAAACTCAAAGCAGTCTGCTCCTCACATAAATAATGTTAAATTATTATTTTTATATATGAATGTTTCTGTTCAGTGCCCTGACATGACTTCTGGTGTGACTTGGAGCTTTATAAATAAACTGAATTGAATTGAAGTAAAGAGTCTTTTTTCTTCTTCTTAAAGTGCGACTAAACCCAAAATTAACTTTTTTTAGCTGATAAACTCCCTAGAATGTGTTTAAAATGTTATCTAGCACTATGGCTGTGTTTATTCTCACATAATTGTGCATATCTGTGTAAATTGGCAATATTTGGCAATATTTGGTCTAAAAATGTGTTTACGGTAGTTCTATGGGTTGAACTGGTGGATTACACCTTAATTTTCTTATTTGTGCAAACGCTCATGTGTGACATGTCTGCTCATGTGTGATGTCACACAGGTGGTTCAAGCAGAGCCAATCCCCTGCAGAGATGAGAAGTGCATACCTTATATGGAAATGCTGCATTTTACTCCTGACAAGCGGTTTTATTTTTTCCAATTTCATATGTTGGTGCGTGGCTTGTATAAAACTTCTCGTTCTCACAGCTTTCATTCATTCAGAATTGAAAAAGACTTCTGGACAGAAGTCGAAACGTTTTCTGCAACAAATAAAGTCCAGTTGATCCTGTATTGAACGCCTTTTTTGATTTTATCATGTCCTGGACGACTGAGAATCTTCACCAGCATATTTTCATTTTCATTGTTTTAGGCCTTTGGTTTTGGATGGAATGGGTGGAATAGATAAATACATCTACATGTTTATTCTTTGTTTTTGCTTGGTGTATGTTGTTGGCTAGAGGTTTAATTTGTTTTAGGTTGTTGCAGGTGGAGGCGTGAACAAAAGCACAACTCTACCTCCACCCCTCCTTGTCTCTCGACACGCCCATTTTCAGGGAGATTTTGGAAGGAGGAGTTACCGTCTCAACCTGGGTTTAGTCTCACTTTAAGCATTTTTCATTCATGTTTGGTCACATAAAGCAGTGTTATAGATTATTTTAGTGACTTTATTGAAGACATTTTTTTTATCACCGCAAAATACAAAAAGTAAAGAATGTGAAGGAAATCTGTTCTGTATCTGGAAAATGAATCATTCATGGTTCAAGGTTCTTTATTGTCATTCACATCACACGTGGTACGTGAGGTGGAACAAAATCATGTACAATACTCAAGGTCCCAGTTACATCCAAAAACAGCAAAAATAAAAAGTGTAAAAAGAAATGGTATACAAGGATCTAAGAAATACGCTAAATGAGACTATCTTTGTAGCTTTGACTCCACATTCTTCACATTTATTTAACGTGGTCTTGTTTTATGTTTATTAAACCCCAGTAAATAAAATCTGTGTTGACTGAATGACTGACCTGATTTTTACATCTTTACATCAGAGATTAAAACATTTCTGCATTTCTACTTGCAAGAGGCTTTGTTTTCATTCTCCAGATCAATACAGTGTTAAGAAATAGTAAAACACCACCAGTGACATTTGGTATATAAAATTATTAATGTTTGATCATTTTTATAGGCAAATTAAAATAACCTGCTGGCTACCTATCTCCACAAACAAACAAAGAAAAAAAACTCATCAGTTCCTACCTGCAGCCAGCCTGCTTGAGTCACTGCACGGCTCATTTCCCAGAAAACAAAAAACAAAAAAAACAACAAAAAACAGGAAAAACGCGATCGGTAGGTAGAGCTCACGTTGGACGTGTTCAGGGCGTTGAAAACTGCACCCAGCATCTTCCCATTGTTTCGTAACGTCGTGGAATAACTGCGCATGCACCATTTATAACGAGAGTCTATGGATAAGATTCATGTGCCCTCAGAACATGAAATACGTCACCAATCAGAAATTGTTTTTTGAAACAAACAATATAACTCATCATTACTCATAAAATATTTATTCTACACAACTAAAACATATATGCATGTACAGTATTTCGAAATATTTTTATTTTATTATTTCATTTTTATTTAAAAAAAATGTAAGTCTTCAATGTAAAATGGTCCAGAAGTTCCAGTGGGGCGGCGCCCTAGCGCCCCCTATTGGCCGGCCGCCCCTGGTTTACATGTACTGTATTGTGTTTTGTGTGTGTGTGTGTCTTCCAGAAAGCCTACTGTGGCCACTGTAGTGAAAGGATATGGGGGCTGGGCGGGCAGGGCTACAAGTGTATCAACTGCAAACTGCTGGTCCATAAGCGCTGTCACCGACTCCTCCCTCAGACCTGCCAAAGGCTTATGGTGAGTCCTCCATCATGTAAACACAGGCATCAGCCAGCACTCTGATCCAGAAACACACACTTCAGGATGACATCAGTGAGCTCCGCACAGCACACGTGTGTGACAATATAATCACATCAGTACGTTTGGTTCAAGAAGCTACAAACTGCTGCTTTTCTATAAACACAGCTTCAAAAAAGTTGAGACATTGTCTAAATTTAAATAAAAACAAAATGCTATGATTTGCAAATCTCATACACTAATATTTAACACATTTAACATGCTGAATGTTCAAACTAAGAAATTACAAAGTCTAAAAAAGTTAATTCTGATCCTCTGTCGTTTTGACAGAGGAAGGTCGTTTTAAATTTGATGGCGGCAGCATATCTTACAAAAGTGGTTCCGGGGAAAAAAAGGCTGTAAAAGTAATAAAATAATAATAATAAAAACAGCTGCAGGAGCGTTTTACAACTAATTAGATTAATTAGCAACTGATCACGAGGGCTGCGTATAAATGAGCATTTTAGAGAAACCTCTAATAAAAAACAGGCAGCGCTTATATAAACATTGTCCCAACTTTAAACATTTTATATTTACACATGGCCTGTGCGCTACTTCAGATACTGTTAAACAGTGTTTTGAAAACTGTCCTTAAAACTTTGACAAAAACTCTGAAATATCCAGTCACGCCACTAGGGGCTTAAAGTGTGTGTGACATGATGTTGGAACTATGCATAAAGTGGCAGAGGAGCTACTCAGCTTTGATTTTTTTGTACACAGATGCTTCGAATAATTAATATATAAAAGTATTTTTTAATAAAATAGTTCTCTGCAGTGTGTCACAGTTTTCAGGTGGAGAAAGGAGGGGTCAAACGCCAACGCATTTTATGACGCAATCGCCAGAACGCACATTGTAAATAACAATGGAAGAGAATATATAGACCGAGGAATTAAGCAATTTAAGTGAAGATTTGAGCGATTTGTCTTCAGTTTGGGAAGCCGAAGTTAGTTCAAGTGATGAACAAGAAACAGCTGGTTCTAATGTCTGCATCTGTATTTATTTTAGTCTTACCGTTCGAGGGGGAGTCCGACATCAGATGAGCAATGTTCCGAGGGTGAAGGGCTGGAACCCGATCGTAGTCATCAACAGAGCTGGCGATGTTAGAACACCCAAATGCGACACAACGTGCCGGCATTTTTCAAGTTATACAAAAGAAAATAGGCGATCTTGAAGACAATCTCACTGCGTGCTAATAGCAGCAGCAGACAACCGTGCTGGTCCCTACGTCACAGACGTCACATGCGTAAGTACCTGGATGTCCCGTGCCGAAACACGGCGCCAATTTTTAAAATCACTTTTAAATCAAATTTTCATAGATTTATCATTTTGCTTGTAAAAACGAACATAGTTGAATGATACAACATATATAT
>JBBPBX010007940.1:18704-63872 GCA_038048925.1 Garcialebias charrua
ATATATATATACATACACACACAGTATATATATATTTATCCTAAACAAACAAGAAATAGACATGTCACATTCTAGTATGCTACAGGTATGTTAAGGTTGTCAAAATTGTTTCTTTTTAGCTTCTTATAAACAATAAGTGCTAAAAAGTCTAAAACTGTTAAATGTAGAGATATCTGGAAACAGTTAGAACTGGAAAAGTTATGCTCTTGGCCAACTCCAAGCTTGCGAGGCATTTGTCAGGAAGCTGGTGGACAGAAGGATGTTGGTCAGGGCTCAGCGGACACAGACTTTTCCATTATTTAAGTCTTGCATAATACTAAAACTGGTTTCCTCTAGTATGTTCTTTAAGCATTACTTTACATATTATTAATTTATTTTGTATAAGATGATGGCACAGCGAAAAGAGTAAAAAAAAAAGGACAACTTTTAAAACAAAAAACACGAGGTCAAATCTAAAAGGGAAAAAACGACTCTTTAGGTTTAAAATTCAACTATTTGACAAATGCAACAAATAGTTAATAAATGTTTTGTTCAGAGAAGCAAAGCTGCTGCTGTGAACAAACAGACTTTTGCCAACTTGCTTTGTGGTAGGAAAGAACACACTATGAAAGATGAAATGTTGTGCATGCCTGTGTGAATGTGTCTAGCTGTCTCCGTCTGTGCATTTGTTTTTGTGTGTGTGTGTGTGTGTGTGTGTGTGAGCAGACACACTCGGCTACATCCATCTGCACTAGGCATGCCTTAGCATGGGCATGAATAACTGGGTCAGGCCTCCTGTTTGCCATGAGCAGCGCCATGGTGGTCAAAGGCGTTTTTGTCATCTCTAAGTTCCTGAAGCTAGCTCACCTCGCTTCATCAAACAGGAGGACAAAAAAATAGTTTCTTGAGGCAATCACACACACACACACACACACAAAGTAGTAAACAAACAGGCCTGTTGCGATAAACTATAAATCAATTAATCACATGATAAATTAAAATTATTAATCTCATTTTCCTTTATCGGCTTTCTCGTTTCTTCGTGTCTCTCTCTTTCTACTGAAGACACTGGATGAAAAAAGACTCAACTCCGGTGCTCTTCACTGACCCCTCCCTTTCTGTTTTCTCTTTAAAATCTGTTTTAACAATCCAAAATTGTGTTTTGGGGTCGTTAAAAGCAGTTAAGCTGAAAAGCTAAGTACGAACTAAGCTAACAGGCCAACCTCGGGGAAAAAATCTCCGTCTTGTCAAAGCTCCAAAATTCACGGTTGAAACCCGTGCCTTCGTGTAAAAAGTTGTTTTTCTCTGCAAAAAGAAGCTGAGAACTTGTTTACTGATTTTTTATTAAAAGCTTTGTGTGAAAAATTTTATGCTAAAGAGCTCAAACTACACCGAGCGTCTACCATTTTGAGAACTGAAAAAAGTAAAGAGAGAGACAGCCTATATGACAAGAGGCCTCCCTTCCGTTGTTTTTAAAGAGACACGCTGCTCGCTTCCTCACTATCCATCCTTCAGTTCAAACAATCTTATACTGCCATCAGGTGGTCAAAAGAAGGTACTACAGCCAAAACAAATTAACCAACATTTCTTCTTAAATTTGACAATAATTACTAATTACAGATAGTCCCCGACTTACGAACGAGTTCCGGACCTACGTGCCGTTTGTATCTCGAAAATAACGTAAGTCGGATCACATACCAAAAAAATTTTTTTTATTTTATTTTATTTATTTATAAATAAATGAATACATGTANACACACACACACACACACAAAGACAAAAAAATAGTTTCTTGAGGCAATCACACACACACACACACACACAAAGTAGTAAACAAACAGGCCAGTTGCGATAAACAATAAATCAATTAATCGCATGATAAATTAAAATTATCAATCTCATTTTCCTTTATCGGCTTTCTCGTTTCTTCGTGTCTCTTTCTACTGAAGACACTGGATGAAAAAAGACTCAACTCCGGTGCTCTTCACTGACCCCTCCCTTTCTGTTTTCTCTTTAAAATCTGTTTTAACAATCCAAAATTGTGTTTTGGGGTCGTTAAAAGCAGTTAAGCTGAAAAGCTATGTACGAACTAAGCTAACAGGCCGACCTCGGGAAAAAAATCGGCGTCTTGTCAAAGCTCCAAAATTCACGGTTGAAACCCGTGCCTTCGTGTAAAAAGTTGTTTTTCTCTGCAAAAAGAAGGTGAGAACTTGTTTACTGATTTTTTATTAAAAGCTTTGTGTGAAAAATGTTATGCTAAAGAGCTCAAACTACACCGAGCGTCTACCATTTTGAGAACTGAAAAAAGTAAAGAGACAGCCTATGTCACGTCAAGAGGCCTCCTTCTGTTGTTTTTAAAGAGACACGCTGCTCGCTTTCTCACTATCCATCCTTCAGTTCAAACAATCTTATACTGCCATCAGGTGGTCAAAAGAAGGTACTACAGCCAAAACAAATTAACCAACATTTCTTCTTAAATTTGACAATAATTACCAATTACAGATAGTCCCCGACTTACGAACAAGTTCCGGACCTACGGGCCGTTCGTATCTCGAAAATAACGTAAGTCGGATCACATACCAAAAAAATAAAATAAAATATTTTATTTTATTTATTTATAAATAAATGAATACATGTACAGTACTGTACAGTCACCAAGCACTTAGCCTATCCTAACACAGTTTTTAAAGATGAAGGAGTGAATTGAATTGTCTCCATTTCACATGAAGGGAGCTAGCTCCCTTTATGTGAATGAGCCTGCTAGGAAGGAGGGAGACAATTCAACTAACTCCATCTTTAAAAACTGTGTTAGGATAGGCTAAGTGCTTGGTAACTGTACAGTACTGTACATTTATTTATTTATAAAAAAAAATAATAATTATGAGATGCAAGTCCGAAACGTCGTTAGTCGAGGGCGTCCTAAGTCGAGGACTACCTGTATTGTAAAATTTCAAACAATATTATCATTTATCACAACAATTTCTGAGACAATTAATCGCCCAGCAAAATTAGTTATCGTGACAGGCCTAAACAAACCTGAACTTCATAAAATCTGAGCATTTTAGGGACAAGAAAATAGTGATTTGTAATTTTACTTTTTGGTGTGCCAGGGGTTAGATTTGTGAGGCAAGACTCACCCATTTTTGGACATGTTAGTTTATCTATGTGATTTAGTTATTTGGTTTTACTAATCACAAAATGCAGCTTTAACCAAAAACAACCAATTCACTAAACTGTCATGCAAATCATCTAAATTTAGTTCCAACGTAGAAGTATCAACGTTTTTGAATGAGATTTATTTTTGCTGTTGACAGTGAGGTTCTAACTTTTCTCCATAACGTTAGAAGCTTTTGAGAAGAAATATACATTTGAAGTCCAAGTGCTACAAGTGCAACAGGAAGTTGTTTAATCCCTTTATTAAACTCAAGTCAGAGCAAAAAGCTTGCAGAGCTGTTGCCATTGGTAGCAAACTCAAAAAATTGTTTCTAAAATACCCTCCAGCTGGTATTCGTTGACAAGGAAATGTTCAAAGCTGGAATTACAGTAAAAAGGTAGAAAGTTGTGCGTTATTCTGTGAAAACGAGATTAATTTTAAGTGTAGACGTTCCTGAATTGTTTAAACTGCATAATATGTGTGTTTCCAGTGATGCCAACCTTGCCGTCTGATGCGGTGTTAATCCTGTAATGGTACACTCTCCCCTCGTAGCGCAGAGAAATGGACCTCTGTCCGGGGCTGCTCTCGCTCTCTCGGACCAGAAAGCTTCCGTTGATTCCCGAGCTGAGCAGGTACTCGGCAGCGTTGCGCGACACGGGCCCATGGTACCAGCTGTGCTTCTCCAGGCTGTTGACTGGAGTGATGTAGTTGGACGGCACCCATCCCTGGCCATTCTTGGTCTGCGCCTCGCACCACTCACCGTTGTGGTTGTAACCAAGCACGCGCAACTTCTCTCCTAATCAACAACAAAAAATTTATAAATAAAAATCAGCCCAATGGATTTGATTATGTGAATGCAAGAAACTTAGCGTACGTCTTTCAGATGGTATTAGACACCGACACAACAAAAATTTAAATGTATTTGGCTGCATAAATCCTAAAATAAACTTTGTAACTACCATGTCAGAGTATGAGAAAGTTACATTACGCTAGACATTTTCTTGTTTACTCTAGTGGCTATGTTCCCTCCTTCCTTCCTTCATTTGTCTGTCTGATGCATCCGCAGTATTGTTTTACAGTTGGTTCAGTGGAAAAAGACCCAAGCGTCAAAACATTGTCAGGAAGTGAGAAGCTGATGCGACTAAAGACAAAGGGACACAAACATGGAGATTCCCGGTTCCGCTCATAACCCTCTAGAGACCTTTGTTATCTCTGACATGTAGCTAACCATTTCTGTCACTTCCAACGTGAAGACGCTAATAAGATTATTTGACATAATGGAAAACTCACGGAAACTTTAACTTCAGATCAGAACCATTTTAAAAAAATTTAACGTTGGCTGGAAGTATTTTGTGGTGCCCGGAAGTTTCAAAAAGTTTAAAATTGTTGCAAATTGTAGTGCATGTCCCTTTAGTTTTTTCTAAATACAGGTAGTCCTCGACTTACGACGCCCCCGACTTACGTTTCAGACTTACGAATATGCATCTCATAAAAATAAAAAAATAAAAAAATAATAAAATAAATATATATATATAAAAAAAATTAATAATGAATAAATAAATGTACAGTACTGTACAGTTACCAAGCACTTAGCCTATCCTAACATAGTTAAGGAGTGAGTTGAATCGTCTCCCTCCTCCCTGCAGGCTCCATTCACATGGTGAAAGGGAGACAATTCAACTCACTCCATCTTTAAAAACTGTGTTAGGATAGGCTAAGTGCTTGGTGACTGTACAGTACTGTACATTTATTTATAAAAAATAAAAATACTGTAAAATTTAAATAATAAAAAAAAAATATAAATAAATGTACAGTACTGTACAGTTACCAAGCACTTGGCCTATCCTAATATAGTTAAGGAGTGAGTTGAATCGTCTCCCTCCTCCCTAGCAGGCACCATTCACATAAAGGGAGCTCCCTTTATGTGAAAGGGAGACAATTCAACTCACTCCATCTTTAAAAACTGTGTTAGGATAGACTAAGTGCTTGGTAACTGTACAGTACTGTACATCTATTAATTTATTTAAAAAATATATTTTTTATTTTTTTTTGTATGTGATCCTACTTACGAATTTTCGACTTACGAACGGCCCGTAGGTACGGAACTCGCTCGTAAGTCGGGGACTACCTGTAGTTTTGCGTAAATACCAAAGCTGCCCTTTAAATCACTCTTCAATAAACACATATATAATGAAAATAACCCCTTTCACCTTTAGTGATGCTTAGTGTGTTGTCACCGCTTGCCACAAAGTCATAGAGAGCCACAAACAGGTTGGGGTCATTCTCACTGGGCCCCGCTAACAGGTTCTCCTTGGAGTTCCAGCGTGCTGCTTCTGACAGACCCTGACCCTCAAAGTCTGGTCTCTGGAGAGCTTCTAGAAAAACACAAAAACAAGTCAGTCAGAAGACTTATAGACACAGCAAAGACATAAAACATTTCTGGGGAAAGACTCCATGACGTGTGTGAATGAAGGCTGTTTTTACAACTTTACAAAAAACTGGATGATTCTACAAGAATGATCTCCTCCTGTATATGTTATATACAATTTTCTACATTGTTTCAACTTGTTCTGACGAGCAAAGCATCGCCTGTGGTCCCACAGTGGGTTTAAAGTAATAAACCTGATCATGGAGACTGCACTGTCTTGTCTCTGCAGCTTCTCATTTCCTGGATTATCTTTACTAAGTTTTAATTTACCACAACCAAGTCACATCAAAGCAGGAGAATCTGCCTCAACAAGAAACTTCATAATACCTGTAAAATTGATGTACAGGAACCTAGAGAATTATAGCAATTATACATCAGTAAAAATTATGGATAAATCAAATTATGTTGGAAAAAAGTTAGAAATATAGTATTTAAAATAAAGACAGAAAATGAAAGTTGGGTTGCTGTTTGGACTAAATCTGAGCATGTGTAGTTTCCCCCAGCTGTCATCTTATATTTCACAACCCCAGCTCAAATATGTTGAAGCAGCTTGAAGTTTTCATGTGACAGTTACATAAAGTATTTCCAATTAAACAGAAAGAAAATAAGGGCAAAGGTTTAAAATGACTACACTGTGATCAAAACTTCAAAAGTGGAAGAACCACAGAAAACAAGCTGCATTTTATTATAATAAACAGTGTTATACCTCAGAAAAACAAATTGATAGCTACTAATGTAAAAGTGGCCAGATTAAAACATTTGAGAAAAAATGGGCTTCAGAGGGTTACATTTGTTTTAATAGTCTCTCCTTGTGGCTATCTCAGAAAGTAACTGGTTAGGAAGCCCTCCGGCTAGAGGGCGAAACGTCTCTACAAAAAATAAAACTGTCCAGATGACCTAACTGAGCATTACTGAATTTGGTCCCTGGATGATTGAGCATGAACTTTGGTAACTGGTTAGGAGTGTTTTTCGGCCGATCTACCGTATTTTTCGTCATATAAGTCGCACCTTTTGGCATAAATTAGCACGTCCTGCGACTTATACACTGAAGTGAATAATATCCATTTTTTTCATTCATTCTGACATGAAAAATATTAAACATTACCCTGAAGCATGCTTACCGTAATAATCCAGGTAGAAAAAAGAAAAAAAAGTTAAGTCTGGTCCTGTTGACAGGATCTTCAGACTGAATTAGTCTTTCGGATTTAAGATGAGACGTTTCTACAATTTTTATTTTTTGAACCGTCCAGAGGACTAGACTTACCGGTAACTTTTTTGTAGGTTAAACACTACCATTTCCAGCCACTAGAGGGCCCTTGAGCAATATGGCAAGCCAAATGTCTCATTAATAGGTAACGGTAGCTATTAATGAGACACTTGACTTGCCGTAGTTAGCCACCTTCATCTTGCTCCTGATCTCCTGGAGCAAATGTTAAAACAGCTGCATTTCACTGTCCCGCCCAGGCAAAATGCAGCAGATTTGACCATTAAAGTGCATTTATTAAGGAAAAGTTCAACTGAGACACACCTTTACCATAATCCCGAGCAAACAAATAATTGTTTTTAAGTGTTAATCTTGTTAAATTCTTGTTAAAGTCAAGTCCTGCCGTGCATGCTCCGCAGCCGCCATTTGGCAGCCAATCGATTTTTGACACACTCGCCCACGTTTCCGAGATGTCAGCGGTGACGTGTAACAAACGTGACGCGTCAGAGGTGACGCATAGATGCAACTTATACGGCGAAGCGACTTATTTATGTTTTTTTCCCCCCACTTTATTAGACATTTTTGGACTGACGTGACTTATACTGTACAGTGGAAAGTGTGGTAGTTTATTTCAGCCTTACAAGTTTTAACAGGTCTTTACTTTTCTTTCTCACTTCTAACCACTAACAACATGCAAGATATACTGCTAATGCTGATGTACTCTTACATGCTAGGTTCTATTGTTTTATTGAATCCAGTTTAGTTATTTCTCACTTGGTTTCTATTGTTTATAAAAATTCAAAGTGTCTGCTGGCTTCTTTAGAAAGAGAACTTTATTCAGTGGCTTTTCTATGTACTGTATGTGAATGTTCCTGCAAAGTGCCTTGAGACATCTTTGTTGTGATTTGGTGCTACAAACGGTAAATAAATTGAACTGAATTGAAAAATCTACTTTGCATCAGCAGCGTTAAATTCACACTTTTTAGAAACGGTAAGTAAAAAATATTATATATAGATAAATTAATTGGACAATATACGTGAATTATTAAACGTTTTTATTTAGCCATTTATAAATTATTCTGACAACTATAATGCAAACAACACTGACAGAGTTTAACATTAGCAGCAGGGATGCACAATATTGGATTTTTGGCCGACATCGAATATGTTAAAACTTATTTGGCCGATAACCGATATCAGTACTGATATTTTCTTTCCTAGACCTACTTACAGAGACTACCTTACATAGCTTTCTCTGCTGTGGAATTAAAATACTACATTATTCTGAAAGGTCTATGACAATTCGGCCTGCTACGAAATGCAGATGCCAAAAAGGGGACTGAAAATGATGCAACACTTTAAACAGCACCTTTTATATCGGTGAGTTATTTTGATGGAATGGCTGATGTCCGATATTTTACTTTATCACTAATATCGGCCGATACCATGCCAATAATATTGTGCGTCTCTAATTATTAGCAGTTTACAAAATTAGCACTTCCAGTTTAAGGCAAACAAGTCAAAATGACTGCACTGCAGATGAGCTGAATACGTACTTGGGAGCTAAAACTATTAAAACCTGATTTAGTGCTTACCAGTGAGTGAAAAGCTAATTTTTTTCTGCTGGTGCCACATTGACCCTGACCTCATGATTAAATTAGCCTAAACAAAAGCCTGATGTTACAGAACTTGAGTTTTCAACCTAAGAGATTAGCTTCATTTATTATGTAGTATCAAAAGATTTAACAGTGCAAAGCTGTAAAAATGTCATCCTCAAGATAGCTCAGGAATGCCTAAACATGTTTTTTTTTAATATAAATCCGATGCAAGATTTTTATTATTTGCCAGAAAATAGTTAAAAGGAAAAACAAGCATCCTTCCACATTATCGTTCCACAACTTGGTCACTTCTTCTTGTTTCATGAGTTGAAATTAGCTGTGAAAAGTCCAGAAACCAGGATCACCGAATCGTTGTTTTGACAAGAATTGAAAAGGACAATGTGTACCCCAATAAAAAAGCCTGAGCAAGAGATGATTCAGAACACTGCAAAGACAAAACGGTGTGGAAAAACTACATTGAAGAGTCACATGCTCTGTCTCTGGCATGAACATTTCTTTGGAATGTTGTTAAATATAATTCTGTAAGCAACTAAGGAAATGGTCAAAGAAACCTCAAGACTTGAGGTCAAACGAGAGCTTCAAATGAAAAAGCTTGCTTTGAAGTTACAGATGCAGAAGACTTGTCTTTAAAAGGTAAGCCAAAATTGAAACGTACAGGACTAAAATGTTTTTTTTTGGGGGGGAAGTGGACAGCTTGTCACATGACAATGTTGATAAGTCACAGACATTGCTGCTTGCCCACACAATAAGACAATCAGAGCCAAATGTGGTGTTCAGATTATTTAAAAAGGACAAGTCTGATTTAGTTTTGAAGAGTGAAAAGTTACACCTTTAATTAGGATCAGTCCTTAAAAATAGGAATGTATGATATTGGATTTTTGGCCAATATCCGATATGCCGATATATTAAAACTTATTCGACCGATACCGATACCATGTCAATAATACTGTGAATCCCTACTTCAAAAATAAAGTGCCCACTGACAAACATGCAGACTTTAACTTTGTATTTGTATTCTTTACTGCCAATACTAGGCAATATTTTATGAGAAAATTCCAGATTTCTCCGATATGAAATCACACCATTTTAAGTCCAACACCGAAGGATATTATAAGCAGCCAAATACTTCAATTTCAGTTTATCCTTTGGTAACACTAACAAGAGTGGCGTGTTCCTCCAAATAATATCGTAGAATGAAAAACAGATGAGGCCAGAAATCAAGCCAGGTAGAAAAGAGGGAGCAGTAAAGAAAAATACATGAGAGATGAGAAAAGACTATTACAAAAGGTTTTGCCAGTCATAAAGTGCGGGCAGCACATTTGAGCTGGCATTGCCACACACATCCACATTAATGACCACAAATACCACACAGCCTTTTATGAGAAGGTGACGACACACTGACATACAGCCCAGGAAAACGCGCTGAAGAGTGAGAGGGGAAAAGAAAAATCATACGAAACCCACAAAAGTAAAAGAGAAAGAAACAGAAAGACTCTTCTATGGACTGAAGTCAAAGTGGGAAAAATTACAGCATGCTTTGGCTTCATTTTCGAGATGACATTCAAAATAATTACGTTCACGCGGAGCGTTTCAAGACACTTCATTTCAAAAGTCACACACTGACGCAAGAGAAAAATATTTCCTCTAAAGTTACAGTGGTGAACGTTTTATTAAATAAGCACATGTGGGTATGTGTGCGTTACTGTGTGGTCCAATTCCATGAAGTCGGCCAAAATCCCAACATATCTGTGTCAGCTAAGGGCACATACTTTCTTGCATCACCTGTCATCATCTGAGTGGGAGGTGGCACAAAAAACGGGGAAATGTCTGGTTTAGTTCTACAAGCTCAGGAGTCCCTCTGCAGAGACTCTCCTGAGCTTTGACCAGAACACAGAAATAAATATTTAAATTCAAAACCACAATGAGCAAACAACAGAAACTTATGGTAAGTTATTCTGATACTACCAAGAAGTAGAAGTAACCGCTTGCCTTTGCTAAAAAAGAAATCTGACTAAAACTTAATTTAAATAAAGTTCATGATCAAATATCAAACAAACTGGCCTAACTGCTATCTTCATTCTAGCTTTGGGCTACGTGTCAAACTCGAGGCCCGTGGGCCAAATCTGGCCCTTGTGAACGTCATATCTGGTCCCCCAAGATGATATTTTGAATGTAAAATATTTTATATTAATTCTCCTTTGGCTTAAAATCGATAAACACTTCATTTAGTACAGACATCTCCTAATAATTTGCTAACGTAAAGCTAGAAAAAAGGTTACATTTTTCAGTAATCCTTAATTTTGATGTGAAACGAGCAACGGAGAACGTCAAATGAGAGCGATCACAGTTTTGTTGATGAATCTGTGATTAAGAAAAGAAGTCGACTATCTGACTTGAATTAATGAATCAACTGAAATTGGTTCTTGGTTTGGACCAAGTCTTTAATTTTGGCCTCGTTTTGTAGTTGCACACGCCTGCTAGGCTTTATATTTTAAAGTGGGACACTCATTGCTTTTCCACAGATAGACAAATACAGGCCTGCGTTGTTCAATGTTAAGATTTTCCTAAAGGGGGTCCACACAAAAAAGTTTTCCTTTTTCTGTCTTTTTATATATTAATTTATTTTTCTTTGTTCTAACATGTAAAAATACTAACATCTGTTAGCAGCATAGAACAGATGTTTCCTTTCACAATGTCACAAACTATAGTTTTTCTACATTTAGTATTTATACAATGAGATATTTGTTTCAAACATCAAGTACATTTTACAGCTTTGAGAAAACTTTATACAATGGGAGGAGCAGGAATGGTTCTTCTTTTGATTGTAAATGTTGCAGATGCCCAAAAAAGTATACAGTACTGGTAACAAGCGTTCAGTCACATTGAGCAGAAGACATTAAAAAATACCAAATAGTTGCCAATCACAAAAAACAAGGCATGCACATTAAAAATGATTATTTAGAACATTTTAACATGAGCGCTGCCATTCGTCTTATAATGTTTAAGATTCTGTTGCCATCTTCCAGTTCAGTGGTTAGTCTAAAAATCATTTGCTTCTTTAATCTTTGGTTTAGTTTAAATTTTGCTGTAAATTATTCACAGACTAAAGCTTTCTTGGCTTTTTTTTCCCCACCCAAGTAAACCTTTTGTTCCTTACATCACACACAAATTTGTACATGAAGTTAAAGCTTGGTTACAATATGTGATGTATAAATCGTTTCACTATGAGGACGGTGAACAAGTCTAAGTAATGAGAGCAGCAACGAGGTGAAAAGGAAAGTGCGGAGATCAACTCCCCTCTCCTCATAAACAAAAGTTACATGGGCCAGGAGTCAGATTTCCTTGTATTCTCTTCTCCATCTTTTTTTTTCTTCCAAGTTTTTTCCTCTGTAGCCAGCCAGTGTGTCTGGCCTCCTTCACCCTCCCCTGTGCTTATCCCCCGCTTTTCCCTCCCCATTCTTTAGTTTCCACAGCTCCACTGTTGAGACTTAACACAACCATTCCAAATCTTTTTTTATTGTTTCGTTTTATTTCCGCATGACTTTTGTCCTCACTACTGACATATCTTCCTTGCTATAGGAGATAAGTCGTATATAGATATAGGCCAAAGCTGAGCCAAAGTAAAAGCCATATCAAAAGTCTTACCTTCCAAGTAACAGCTGGAGGATGATGAAAGGCCCTTCTTAGATTTACACCCCACCCATTTTAAGCATATCTCCAACATTTTCATCTGTTTTGGTCCCTTCTTGATAAAAGTGTTGCTTGTTCAGATCAGATATAATTCACAATCATCACCACATATCCAACTGAAAGAAAAAAAATATGCTTTTCCCATTCGTGTAAATCCTCCGTCTTTCTTTTCTTTCAAAACTCCAAGCGTGTTACCAACTTTCTCTTCTGAGCGTCTCCATCTCCTCCCCCGTTTACACAATTAAAGATCTAACAAAAATCCAATGAGGCAGATCAAGCTCAGAAGGTTGGTGGACTTGTAGATATGTCGGTATAGGGCTGTCTGAGCGTGGCCATTCCTCTCTTCCGTCCCCCGGTGAGTTTGTATCCGAAGCACAGGGACCACTCGTACTACAGCAGCCAACAAAGGGCCTCTTTCAAGCTCAGCTTTCTGCACTCAATGACATCAGCTGAGCACTCCTACCTCCAAAAGTGGGAGGGAGAGACTTCCTACAACACACATACCGACACACACTCTTCATGAAGAATGCAAACAGCACTTCTACGTTATCTAAAGATCATGCCAGCGTCAAGAGAAAAACGTCAAGTCTCACTTGTAATAGCAAAATGCTCAAAGTCAGCATAGTTCTAAATTACTTTATTCTTCTTCTATGGAAGCCAGCCATACGGTGATTACAAGATGCTCCTCCTCCAACCTTTCAACCCCTTCCCCCCACTCTGTCTTTTTCTCAGTTCTCTCCTCCTCAGTCCTGTTTTTTCCTTCTCTTTCTCCTCTCTGAAACTGTTTACAGGTTGAGGAATCGGTTATGGGCATAAACAGACGTCTAAGGAGACGTGCAACCTTTACTCGTTTCCTCTGCACCCCATAAGCCACTTTAAATTTGAACATTTCCATTCGACCAACACAAATAGGATTGAAACAAAGGCTACATGAATCCGTCAAAATAAGAATTTAATTATTATAGTATGTCTGGTAAAAGAAAAAAGAAAATTCATCCAATACCTTTTTTACTTTCATGGGTTCACGTCACATTACGGTTGTTTCCTACTTAGGTCCATCTAACTGGACGTAGACATCTGTTGCCATTCTGCGAAAATTCCTCATTCTTGCAGGATAACACAAGAGGAAATTGACAAAATTGTGCAAGGCCATTCAAGTTCATGTACAAAACAAAGATTGTCATTATTCAATTAAGTCGTACTAAAAAAGACACATTTGTAAGCTTTAAGTTAGGGATTTCTGAAGAATGTTCATTCTATAGCAGACTACTGTTCCACATTTGTCATTTTGTCCACTTGCGTCATTTGGTTTAACAGGATTAGTTTATCATTACCTTTAAAAAAAAGTTTAATCTCAAAAACAGCTGCGATGTACTGACTCAAACAAAAATTTGCCAGTAAAATGGCAAACATCCAAAACTGTATGAGTTTGACGCCCGAGATACGATATCCCACCAGCGGGGAACTGCAGAGAACCTGATTCATGACACTACGACTTGTACATTAATGTCAAACCAGTGAATTGGATCAATTTATCATTGGGGTTTCAATTATGGATGAAATGTGTCTAAAAATATTCTGAATTCCTTCACAAAAAGTAAACGCATTACAATGATGTAAATAGTTTTTATGACTAGCATCCAACAATGTGAAAGAACTGATCCAAGAAGAAATCTACTCAATGTGCCTTTGGTAAACAACTAAAGCATGAACTAAAATTAGCCATCCAAATAAAAGTAAACAAATAAGATTTGCTAGTTTCCAAACTTCTACAATTCTTCACTGAAATAAAAGTAAATTAATTACTGTGAAGCTTTTATGTGGCGAGTAGATTTTACTGCATTAATTAAATCTAAGCACATCCTGTTCAGTTCATGCACTTGAATATAAAAACATCCACAATGGCCTTGATATCTGAACATGCTGAATGCTAATCTGTCAGATTAGCAGTAATACAAATCATGCAACATGCCCTCAGTCTAACTTGCTTCGCAGCAATACCCTACATTGACCATGAAGTCACATGGCACCAGACTCCTACATCATCATTGCCGTGCTGGTATGGCAAACATTTGTTTTCTTCTAATGCACCACCCCAAACACCATTTAAGAAGAAATGCAGGCCTCCTCAAACTTTGAGGAAGGCTTATTAACTTACCGCAGTCACTAAGTGTCAGGGAGATGAGAGGATAAGGGCAAGAGAAGAGGGGCTGTTAAAAAATGGAGGCAAGAGGAAAAAAGGTTGCAGATGGAGAGGCATGAGGCACATTGTTTGGAAATGAGCTCATAGCAGAAAGGCTTGTGCTTTATATTGTGGACTAATATGTTAACAGTTAGCTGACGTATATCCACCCACGATGTGGTTTTTGGCACTTTGCTTCTCATGTGCCCTCGCCTACGTACTAAAACCCTTTCTTTAAACCTTAGTGCAGGAAACAACCTGTATTCCCACAGTCTCCATTACAGATAAAACTACAACTTTTTTTTTAACTCTATGTTTTATTGCAATAATTTATCAGAGACTCATTCATCGCAACTTTTTAACCGTTTTGCTTTAAACATTTTAACGAACTGCCGGTACACCATTGTTTGAGGACTTATCGCAAGCCAACACTTGCCATAAATCTTGTCTATGTTATGGAACAACAGATTTTACACTAACACTTAAACCAAACAAGCTTTCCAATTACAGAGTAGAAAATGGTGACAGCCGAAGAATGGAAAAAATGTTGTGCACCCTCCTAATAATTACTTTATACTGCATGCAGCCTATTATTTCATTATCGTGTCTTGATATTGGATGACAGTCAAGAGCAGATAAATATCAAACCCTATGAACCAGGTACTGCGTATGCGGCGTGTTGATGTGTTTACATACGCGTCAGTTTACTTGGGGCTCTCTAGAGAATGCAGTCAGAGTGTCTGAGGCATGCAGACCAGCAGACGAGGATAAGGGGCTTAAATTTCCACATAATTTGCAACCCTGTACAATTCACATGAATGAATAGGCACTTAAGATCCAAACAGTCTGCTCCAGTTCAAGGTTAACGGGATAGTTCAGATCTTTTGAAGTGGGGTTTTGTGGGAAGGTTATGAACAATTATTGTCTTACCAGCTGCAGATGGCTGTTTAAATGACCTCAGTTTGGGAGCAACACCAAAATGAATTGCCATCTTAAAATAACTTCAATCTCAAAATTTCTTGCCATTCATCCTGAAGCTACTTACAATGCCATCATTTTGTATTACACATTTTATATAGAATAGTTGATTGTAAAGCAAACGGCAGCGTAAGCAGCTAGATGTAGCACTTCTACCGCATTTCTAGTAAGAATATCTTATTTCTGTTGGGACACTTGTGCATTGCTAAATTAATGGTGAAGTAAATGTTTAAAAATAGCATTTGTATGAACCACTTTGAAATCTTTGAGACTGGAATAGTTTTAAGAAGACAGCCATTCACTCCAATATTGTCCCCGCTGTTCTTTTTCTCTAAACTGAGGTCATTCAAAGAGCTTTTTAACAGGTAAGATAATTGTTTATACCAATTACACAGAACGTCACATTAGAAAATCTATTTCTTCAAAGCTGTGGTATTAGCTTCTGGTGTTGTAATTTACCAGTGTTGTAAATAATACAAACCAACCCCCCTCACGTTTCCAACCTTAGAAGATAAACAGTAATACATTTATAGGTTTAATCAATTTTCTAAAAATATAAACACAAAAAATAAAGACTGGGTCAGGCAGCCAACATGCTGAATTGGCATATAGCGAGCAGAAATGTTGGTAAAATAAATAAATTAATAATTTTACCATGAAAGCAACCAAAATATAGAGCAACAACAACCAGATGACTACCGGTAAATATTATCTGATTTCTTCAAATTATAAACCTTACACACATGCCCTGTGTCAGAAATAAATAGATAGATAAAAATCAAGTGGTTTCAGAATGCTGTGATTAAAACTTTATTCTTTTACTATGGCTAGTTATTGAGTAGTGTAAAAATGAAAAGAGTCAAGCTCTAAATAAAAAAACTTAAAAACTGAAACAATTTCACCAATACAACAAATAAGATTGCTTCCAGTGCAAATGTAAAACTTTAATACTCCTACCTAAAACTCAAGTGACTTAACTGTAAATAAAATGTGATAAAAGCTGACAATCTCGGTTTAATTATAATTTTTTGTACACAGCTTTACTGCCATCAACCTTTAATACATTGGACATTATTTAAATGTGCAAGGGGCCCATTTTTCTGAACAGACGGGAGTATAACAGGCACAGATGCGTAGAAAAGTGACTCTGGCTATGGTGAAACAGCTAAGGCTTCTCAGTGTCTAAACAGATCCAGATGCAGCTACTTTTACAGGCTCCCCTCTTATCCTCTTACAGTGCAATGAAGATAAATTTAATACAACACAAAAAGACAAGCACACCAGTAAAGTGAATTATGGCCTGGAGAGGAAAATTAAAAATAAAAAGACAAGAAGACTGACCAAACAATGCTCATGTGAAGATAGTTTTGGTTATGCTCCATTAGAATCAAGTTTATTTATATGGATATATATTTAGTTAATGGATGAATTACAACATTTCCAAAATAATATTTTCAAGAGGAAAGAACATTTCCAAATGTCAAATTACTGTAAGGTAATCTGTAGGGAAATAAGGGATCTCTGCACATGTTAGCCCTTTCTCATTAAAAAAAAGGGGCAACTATGGCTCCAGTTCAGTCGTCTTGGCATCTGAGGTAACAGGTTGTCTGTAGAGAAAACAACAGCTGTGTCTGGAGCTGCCTGCTTGGGCATGGAGCTGGGAACAAGAGTAGTTTTCTTCTTCTCCCCCTCCGCATGCGTGTTTGCGTGTGTGCATGGAACCAGGTGGCGACAAGCTCCCAACGCTGCATTCCTAACTCTACTTGCAAGTTCTCAGTGAAGAATGCTTTGAAATCACTCGATCTCCTTTATGACTTCAGCGATACCATGTTGTACCTTAAATATACTGTAGTTCTTAAAATTGTCTGTAACTGAATATTTTTTGTCAGGAATTTAATCAATCATGGCCTAGATTGTATAACAGTGTCAGATGCTGAAGTGACAAACTCTTGTGAGAATAACTCATTGTTTGTCCTAAACTGACTCTTTCAATGGTTCTGTTAAAACGGTGTGTCTTAAGTATAAAAATAAAATAAAAACACTTTGGCAAAGCTGTTTGTACATTTGGTGCCATTTTAAGCTGCTCTCTCGCTCTCTTTGGCCAGGAAACTAAAGAACTTTTAACTTTCTCAATAAGTAAAGGTTTGACTAAATCTTACTCTTTTTTTTTAAATCATCTTCAAACTCTCACATCACAATTAACAGTTTAATAAGAGTTATTGTTTAATAAGGCCAGAAAACAAGGAATGGAGAACAAATTTTGAATCCTAATATAATTATCTTAAAATAATTAAAATGAAGCCACTAATCTACCGGTAGGCTACACTAAACATACAGGAGCTGAACAAGTTCAGCTTATACTGATCCCTTAAAGGTAACAATGTATTTATTTATTTAAACAGTATTCCTGAATTTTACTGGAACATGTACCGTATTTTCCGCTGTACAAGTTGCAAATCGCATCAGTCCAAATATGTGTAATAAAGTGGAAAAATCCATAAATACGTTGCTTTGTCATATAAGTCGCATCTATTATGTGTCACCGCTGACGCGTCACATTTGTTACACATCACCACTGATAACCTGGAAATGAGGGCTGAACCCGGAAATGTGGGCGGGTGTCCCAAAAATCGTTTGGCTGCTAAATGGTGGCTGCAGGAGCGTGCATGGGAGGACTTCAACAAGAACTTAACCAGATTAACACTTAAAAGCAATTATTTGTTTGCTCAAAATTATAGCAAAGGTGTGTCTCAGTTTAACTTTTCCTTAATAAATGCACTCAAGACAGTTTTCAAAAGCCGATACGCATAAATATGAATGCGCAGAGGGCAACTCGCTGTCCATTTCTTTGAAATTTAACAAGATAACTACCTAAAAACATTATTTGTTAGCTCGACTTTATAGTAAAGGTGTGTCTCAGTTGAACTTTACTTAATAAATGCACTTTAATGGTCAAATCGGCTGCATTTTGCCGGGGAGGCACAGAGAAATGAAGCTGATTTTACGGTTGCTCCAGGCAGATAACTGTGGCAGGGTATGGCAAGCAGATTGTCATTAATAGCCACTTTTACCAAGACACAACGGCATGGCACACTGCTCGACTGCCATCTAGCAGCTGAAAATGGTAGTGTTCAATATTTTCAGTCAGAATGAATGAAAACAGTCATATCTCAGCCAAGAATTGTTTAGAAATATGGGGGAAAAATCCATAAATATGTCGCTTCGGCATATAAGTCGCAGGGCATGCAAATTAATTATGCAAAAAAGCACAACATATACAGTGAAAAATACAGAACACATATTTTAACATACCAGAGAGGATTATGTCAGTACGTTTTTCAGCCAACAAATACCTTAAAATGCTTGGTTTTATTTATTTATTTATTTATTTATTTTTTACTAATCAATCAAAAAACAATCCTACCACAGCCTGTTTTTTTCTAAAAGTATGCCAAACCGTGTCCAAAAAAAACAACAAGCTTCAACTACAATATTTTTTTATTGGAAGATAGAGAGAAAAAAAAAGAAAGAGAAGCAAGGAGAAGGATTGCATCAGTTCTTTGTGAGAGGAATGCACAGGAGGTCACATATTTCTTGGTGCTGCAGCAGTGTGCCCTGTGTTTAACTCGCTCACTTTCTCACTGTGCAGAATATGCAATATTACTCAACACTTTATTGGTGCAACAGATCTTATAAAAACATGTGATTCTTTGGGAAGCAATGTGGTCTGGCTCAAGAAACACAAGGAAGATCTTTTGGCAGAAGCCTATGATAAAACAAACTAATCAAAAAACAGTTTTTACATCAAATACTTTTTAGAATGTTAAATGAGAACAGGTGTAATTAATTAAATTAATAATGTCAAACTACACACATTACGATTTGTACACAATGATATGGAGTCATAGTGTTATATTTTAGTGCAAAACTAGGAAAAACTAGGAAATAAACTGTTATGGCATGCTAAAATAAGAAAGCAGCCTCTTTAAAGCAAGAAAAATATACAGTACTTAGTTTCAAAATAGTAAGAAGAATGCAGTTTAAAAAAGAATAATAATGCAGTGGTTAAACTAAGGAGCAAAGAACATCTGAAAACCACTGGGTGTCGCACAAGAGCAGCAGAATTTCCCTACAAAACAAAAGATGGTCTGCTGTGCATTCACAAGTTATTCTTTGCTGCTTTAATAAAATAAATTATTGCTTACTGGATCTCCAAATGACAAATGCACAGATAAAATTACAAAAGTTAAAAGCTAATTGTTATTTATTTTGGATATGTACTCGTTTTAAATTTGAGGCCAGGAAAGGTAGCCAAGAGTTGGTGAGATGAAACACTTATCAGAAACGATGCTACGTTCAGCCAGAACCAAGTGTGTCACAACAAATTAACTTTTTGCTGTGGAAAACCTGAGTCAAACCCTTAACCTAAACCATAACCCCATTTTTTGACTACTGCTCCTAAAAAAACTAACCTAAACAGTTACAGAAATAGGCACACTTTTAAAAACCACAACACAATTTAATTCAAATCCTGTTATAAATGACTACAAAACAGTAAACAGATTAGATTAGATAAGAGAGTCTGTTAAGAACTTTACTGAACCTGTTTGCCTATAAATGTGTGGACAAGTCACACGGGGCTTAACAGCTGGTCTGAATGAGCAATATGATGAGCTGCTCAGTGGGTATGTACAAATGTGTATGAGATCACAACCGCACAAAGACCCAAATGGATCATGGGAGCAGAGTTGATGTCTAGACTGTATAGATTCCTCAAGTTCCAGCTGAAAACGAGACAGTTAATGGCTAAAATAGAGATAAATTCACTTCCTGCACACACAGAGACCACAGCAGCAGCATCAAACACAGAAACCAATGGTGTCAGTCGACACAGGGAGGTGGTATACCGATTACCTCAAAACTAACTTTACAACGTCAACATACATGATTGTAAGAGAGAAGAATACAGTGTAGTTACCTCCTCAGTTAAGTTTTTGTTCACTCTTATCAATAAAAAGGTTTTCCAGCTTACAAAACAATTGGCTGTACTTCCTGGAATCCATGACATGACAAGTATGTAGTATACAAGTACAGTATGTATGACACGTTTTTTTTTTTTTACTGGTTTCACAGCTGGCAAGTCTCATGAGTTATGCTGTAAGTATTTCTAATTGCACTGACAACTGCAAAATTTGCTTCAACATTTGTGTTTGGTGTAGAGATGTATTGGTTTTCTATGTCGATTCTAATCTCCAGTTCCAATTTTTCCTTTCAAAAACTTTGAAAAAAGGTTTATAGTAATGAAAAAAATATATACATCTTCTCTAAAAGCCTGCAAATAATCTAACATTTTACAAACATTCTCCAGTCATTCATTTTACAGTCATTTTTACTTATACACATGGCAAATTATAGCTTGGTAATCACAACAAACTATGAAACGTTGGTCATACGTCTTTAAACGTGTCACCAGTTTAACAGGCAGCAGGTTCTATAAAGGAAATCCCATTCTGAGCAGAAGGAGCCTTATTGTGCCCACACTGGCATGTATCCAAGCAAGCAGCATGTCAAATGTCTGTGCATTTCCTGTCACCAAATTTGCTTGACTAGCTGATTAATACAGCATAAAACTTTTTTCTTTTTATGATTGCATTTGAGACAACTGTAGTAGTCAAATCCCTGCTAAAACTGCAAAATATAAAACATTTAGACCTTTAGAGTGGTTCTGCTTTTAGTGGCTTGTCATGAAGGGGAACTGAAAGCGACTGGTGTGAACAAAATCACTGATCGCATGTGAAACAGCTCTACTTGTTTGGAAAACAAAAGAAACAGGCCAGGAATGCAATGAAATGCACCCAGCAGAGATGTCTATGACTTGACGCACGCCATTATTGAAGCCTAAAGTTTAGCGTCCACACAGAAGGAATCCGAAAACATGCAACTCAAACAGTTTGTTGTTTCTTGTGGCTTTCATTTTAAATGTTAAAAAGAACAAATTGTATATTGGCAATCCAATCCCTGATCATGCTTACTGTGACTGCCAATTTCATATACATACTGTAAACCAGTGGCTAAGCTCACCCTAAACATTCTACCGTATTTTTGCCGTATAAGTCGCGCCTTTTTGCGTTAATTTGCAAGTCCTGCGACTTAAAGGGATTGTGACATGATTTTTTTACTATTCATAAAATTGCTCAAAATATATATATTTTATCATTTAAATATGTTTGTTTTTGCAAACAAAATGATAAATCACTTTAATTTTGCTTTAAAAGTGATTTTGAACTTCAAGCCGTGTTTAATCATGGGAAATCCCATTACACACGAACGCACCATCTGTGATGTCACACCGGGCAGAGCTCTGGGCTTGTCACAGTGCGCAGGTATGAGCAGCTCGACATGAAGGAAGTCTGATACAGCATCAGACCTAAATTAGATCCTGTTGTTTCTTGTTCCATCACCCAAACAATTTTCTGCTTCCCAAAATGAAGACAAATAGCTCAAATCTTCACATAGATTGCTAAATTCGTCCAGTTTTAAATTGTCCGCTATTAAAGACACCACAGCCCTCTGCCCAGTGTGACATCACATATGGTGCGTTCGAGTGTAATCGGATTTCCCATGATTAAACACGGCTTGAAGTTCAAAATCACTTTTAAAGCAAAATTAAAGTGATTTATCATTTTGTTTGCAAAAACAAACATATTTAAATGATAAAATATATATATTTTGAGCAATTTTATGAATAGTAAAAAAATCATGTCACAATCCCTTTAAGGGCGAGATACACTTGAGCGTTCTCACGATACGCCTATATGCAACGTACATACGTCAAGGCAAAAGCATAGCCCCGCGTAGCCCCTCAGGGCATGTACGTGCAAAGCTTTTTTTTTACGTCCGCGAACGCGATGCGCAGTGTCTGATCATAAACTTCCCCGGCGCCGGACTGTTTTGTATGTTACACAAATGAATTAAATTCCTCTTTTTTATCGCTGATCGGGCCTTTTCTTTTGTTTTTTTGCCTAAAGTCAAGTAATCACTTCTTCCTCCGTTCACTCGATGAATGAAATGAATGAATTCAGGTCCTACCTGGGTGCGCAATGTTTTAAATATCCCTGGTGGGCTGTGTGCTGCAGGAAAAGCACTCCCTGTTATTATTTTTATTTCTGAGAGAACTTTTTATAACATATATAGTAGAAACACCGTATCAGAACACCGCCGCGGTCTTCAGCGAGCTACATGAGCTGACTGAAAGCTGTCAATCATTTCAGTAGGCGTGTCAGCAAGTGACCAATCAGCGAGCTCAGTTGAGTCCCCTCCGTGCGCAGCTGCTCATATTACAACAAGGAGAACGCGAGCGTTTGAAAGCTGATAGTTTATGAAGTATATCAGCAAAACACATGCGCACAAAATGCGCGCGTAGAGTGGCGTACCTGAGGACGCTCAAGTGTATCTCGGCCTTTATACACCGAAGCAACTGACGTTTTATTAACATATAATCACAGAATATTGAAGCGGCTCCGAGCGGACATTCAGCAGGAGGCGGAGCTGAAGAACTCAAGTTCACCAGAGAACGGACTGTGGCTCTGAGGGGGAGGGAGCAGAATGCTTTTACCTGCTGAATTTTTTTTTTTTTGTCCCAGCGTTCTCCAGAAATTACATAGTGAACCTTTAAATGGTAAATGAAGCTTACTTATACTGTATAGCACTTTCCAGCCCCCTATGAGGGGCCCCAAAGCGCGTCACAGTACCAGCCATCCACCCATTCATACACACATTCATACACCGGTAGCGGTAGCCTGCCATGCAAGGCGCCAACCAGTCCTACCGGGAGCAACTCGGGGTTAAGTGTCTTGCCCAGGGACACAACGAGGTATGCAGTGACCGGGGATCGAACCCGGGACCTTCCGGTCCTTAGCCGGCTGCCCTGCCTCTAGACCATCTCGGCTCCTTACACCATTCACCAACATTACCATCATTTTCAACCGCAAGAGGGCCCTCGAGCAATATGGCAAGCCAAGTATCTCATTAATGGGTAAAAGTGGCTATTAATGAGACACTTGGCTTGCCATACCAAGACATCTTCATCTTGCTCCGGAACTCCTGGAGCAAACGTCAAATAAGCAGCATGTTGTTGCGCCACCCAGGTGAAATTTATTTTATTTATTTATTTATTTAAGTTAGGACAATGCATATTAATCAACATGACAGTAGTAAGCATCAATGTAAATATGCCGGAGTTAGCACAATAGCTAATTTTCATCCATTGTCCTAAGGCAGGTAAGAATAAGAAACATCCCACAAAACAAAAGAGCAGAGAAAAATACAAACATCACCTATATAGCACATAACACAACATAAAATTACAATAAAAATATGATGCCATAAGAAAATAGACAAAGTAATCTATACACATGAGTGCACTTCTGATTAGTTTTCAGCCAAAGTTTCAAATAATTTTTAAAGGGGACCAAAGATGCAAAATTCACTTTTTAATGTTTTTTTTTACTCAACTTTGGTTATGTACTTCTTAAAAAAACAGTCCTAGGGCCAAAAAAATGCACCCAGTGGTATATTTACTCTAAGTATATTTATTTTTCAGTGATATAAATGTCTCGTTTTCAAATCCTGGCGCTTGTGATGTCACAAGCCGTAGGACAACCCACCCCAACCTGAGTCCAGCCCCTCACCTAGCAACCCCTGGTGATGCTCCACCCACTTCAGTATAAAAGACGTCACGGTTGTTTTTCCTGAGTTCATCTCAGAGTTCGATGTTTCGTTGTTGTTAAAATGCAGTACCGCTAATAACTAATTATCTATCAGTAAAAACGAAAAAACTTATTTACGGGCTCTTAAATCAACCGGACGACTGCTCACGGACCATATCCGGTCCGCGCCGGATGTGGTCCGTGAAAAAAAGCGGTCCCCGCTAGAGAGAGCGTGTATAGCAGTTAGCAGCCAGTGTGTTACTCTGCAGCCTTATTGCTTGTTTTCGAAGAGTCAGACGAAGAGTTTTTAACATGGAGGGTGAACTTATGGATGTTTCTCAGCGGCCTACGCGACGCGTCAGCGCCTCATTTGCCCTGCCCAAAATGGCGTCTGCCTCTGGGTCTGACTCAGGGTCCCCTTTGGAGGGCGGAGTTAATGTAAACAGATTTTTGAAGGGCGTGGCCTTATCATAAACAGCTTGTTCAGAACGGAAGTCAGAAAAGGCACAACTAGAAAGGGGATATTTTATTATCCAAGAATTATTTTGTGCATTAAATTGAATGAACATGGTCTGGATAGCCCACAGACATACCATAAAATTTATAGGACCAATAATTGGTCCCCTTTAAAGCCAGAGTAGGCGCCACAGTTCCTGATGGAAACTGGCAGTGTGTTCCATGACTGCGTGCCTCTGATGGACACCACCATTTGGCCAAATTTAGTCCTGCGCCGCTGCACATCACAATCTCCTCTGGTCAGTGCTCTTGTGTTTCCTGTATTTTTATTTTTTTACTTATAAAATATATTAAAGGAGGAGGAGCAAGTCCATTTAAAACTTTAAAAATCAGGCTAACGTTCATAAAAATCTGATAGCTATTAAAATGCAAAATGTTGTAATTATTTATGATGTTACAAAAATGCAGCTGATTGGACCATTGGATTGGCTGATTGGAGCCCAGTCCTCACCTCCTTCTACATGTGTGTAGTGGAGACCATCCTGTGCTCCAGCATCAACGTGTGGCATGGAGGCTGCACAGCTGCAGAAAGAAAAGCTTTGCAGAGAGTGGTGAAGGCTGCACAGAAGTCTGTTGGAGTCAGTCTCCCCACCATCACAGACATTTACACCTCCAGATGCAGGAAAAGAGCCACCTGCATCATGAAAGACCCCACTCACCCAGCACACTCACTCTTTGCCCCACTCCCCTCAGGACGGAGGTTGAGGAGCATCAAGTGTAGAACCACTAGACTGAGGAACAGCTTCTACCCTGAGGCTGTTAGACTCATGAATAAATAAATAATCAGAATAATCACTGCAAAATATCACATCATGCTGATGCTGATCTGTTTTCTTGTTGCTGTGTTCATTCGTGACCATCTGCTCATACAGTCTCAAGTTCGTGCTGCCGTTTGTAATAATGTTTTTCTATAACAGTAGTGCTTAGTGTATTTTTTTAGTTGATGTTTTTCTTAGTTCATATCTTAGATCTCATTACTGTTTTTCTTTTACTTTTTATTGTTGAATGTAACTGGGACCCTGTGTACATAATCTCGTTTCATCACATGTGCCACATGCGGTGCAAATGACAATAAAGATTCTCTGACTCTGACTCTCTGATTAAAGTGCATTTATTAAGGAAAAGTTAATCTGAGACACACCTTTACTATAATGCCAAACAAATAATTGTTTTTAGTTATTAAATTCTTGTTAAAGTCCTCCAGTGCACGCTCCCCCATTTGGCAGCCAATCGATTTTTGGCACAACACCGGCCCTCGTTTCCAGGTGGTCAGCGGTGATGCATAATACTGTAGATGCAACTTATATAACAAAGAAACTTATTTATGTTTTCTTTTTCCACTTTATTTGACATTTTTGGACTGATGTGACTTATACAGCGGTGCAAGATGTATGGTGGCAAGTACAGTGCAATATATTTTTGGACAAAATTTTATCTGCCATTAAGTTTCCTCAAGCTCACACAGTATGTAATATTTGGAAGCATCCCATCAATGTCTTGATAAAAACATTAGGATTCAAAAACACTATGTAGTACCATTTTTGTTATAAAGTTTATAATAACTGTCAAACCTTTTCTGTTTAACATCACAATATTTGAAATAAATTATTTTTAAAATTACATTTTTGCTACATCGTTTTTTTTTTATTTTTACTTTGTAATAAAAGTAAAATCAAGCCATGCTCCTGGACAAGGACAAACATGCCTGTGGACACACTTGTTTTCTAATTTTACTTTTTTTTTTGGCTGAGCCCTTCAGCTAACTCGCACAGAAGATTTGGCAAATGTTTTACGCTGAATGCCCTTCTTGATGCAACCTGGGCTCAAACCTGCGGCCCCAGAATTGTAAGACTGCAGCACTGACCACCAAGCTACCGTGTTCTGTTTTCTAATTTTCATGTCAAACACCGAACTTGCATTTTTATTGACTTGTCTTGTAAATAAGCATGTTATTGCAAAGGCTGCAGTGTAAACTACAGGCATAACAATGGAATATTAATAGCTACAAACTATAATAAAACAGCTAACATAATGTTGACAAAGATCTCTATTGAACTCAGATTTCCAATCTTTAAGTTTTCTTTTCTAACCAATAATTAAAAAAAAACTTTATATGCTCTAAAAAAAATCCTAAAGATGTGATCAAGTAAATGTCATGTTCAGGCTTGTCATATTAAACAGGCCTGGTAAGACACTCCATCTTGTATTTCTTCTATGATCATTCAGATTGCCAGTTTTTAAAGGACATTCAGCTACCATGATCACACATCATAAAAGCAGATGAAAATGCTGCAGGAGATGTAGCTTCAGGGAGTTCACTCCTCAGCTCAAGCCTTACAATCTGTGCAAGTTAGCCATTGAGATCATACCATACCTATCACTGTACAGTGCACAAAGGAGCCGAGAACAGAAACAGGTCTTTGCTTGTCTCCTCAGTGTCTGTGCACTTCTCCCAAGTAGCTGCATGCTGAGTGAACCTGCCTGCTGGGAAGGAGCATGGTGCTGGCAATCCCACTTTTAACTACGGTATCTGGGGCTTACCGAGAGAGAAAAACACAAGCTGTTGATGTTGCTCTCCTCTTTCACTGTGGCTCACAGCTCCTCTTACGATCTAACCTGCTCATCACCAGAGGAAATGGGGCAGAAAGGGGAAAAAACATACCCCGTTACTAACCCTAACCCAAAATCGACCCATTTACCGACAATAGCTTTCTTTCTGCTTTTCTAACCTTCCCTTTTGTGTCTCGTTCTGTTATGCAAGACTGAGTCAGCGGAAACTGTTCCTGCCAAGGCAATCACAATCCTACACTTTTGTAAATATGTCAGCTGGCTGGACGCAACATTTATGATTATTTAAAACAAATACAACAGTGACATCTTTATTTGAACCATTTTCTGCTTACTTTTACATCTACTGATGTCTTAAGTGAGAAACGTGCACATTTTACCCTTGATCTTTCAAAAACTAACTGAAGCACGGTTATTTCTAAAAAAAAAAAACATAAAGTCTACGCAAATACTGTACAATACTTTTACACCCATGTTGTAATTTGTCATACATATTGAGTGTTACTGATCATTTTTGATATGACAACAAATGTAGTTTTTTACGCTCACTTTTTTTTAAAAGCCATACAGCATACAGTACCATGCAATATTCTAGCAGATGCAAACCAGGTGCTTTTTGCTCATCAGAAGTATTGTTCATTCAAATTTTGAAAACTCTGTCTATTTAGAGCTGAACTTCCCAGCAATTTGTTGTGGAACGCAGGACTCAGCGTGGCAAATACCACTTTTGAAAGCCACCCAGTCTGAAAGCCCCATAAGTCCACCAATGCAACACTGATGCTTTCCTGTGGCCAGCATCTTTTACTGATGCCACCTTTGTGTTGATGATAAACCAAATATGGAATCTCGCTTTAAGGTGATTCTCTTGTGATTTATCAAAAGACAAGACATTTTTTCATTTCAGCTCAATTTATATCAAAATGAACATTAACCAAGAGAAGGCAGCAGTGTTTCTGAATCTGTTCCCCCCCCATGGTAGCGTTTGAAGCTCCAGAGAGTCCATGCAACATAAATGCTTCAGTTTCACTCTGAAAGCTGTCATCTAAATGGTAAATGTCTCAAACGTTTCATATCGACTTCTAAAGCTTCTTCATCTAAAACTATGTGATGCTCTTTTTATACCCAACTCCTTTAATGCAGACAATAATCTAATCACAAGAAAGATTCTCCTACATTTTCGTATTTACTTTCAGCATCTCATTATTTTCCAAGTGTTGCCGCCCGTGTTCAAACTTTGTGATACTCATAGCAATTGAGACTGTGTCAGAAATGGTTCAGTATTGGTATAAAACAGCAGATTAGTCAATAACAGGAAAAAATTAAGACAAACTACATAATTCCTATCAAAACTATGTTAGGTAAAAATCTGGACTCAAAAACCAAACAACTATATTATGCGTTTGGTCAAGTGGGAAGTATAACGCATATAAAAATGCACACAAGTCCACATTTATATTTCTTACTCAAAAAGCTGTTTAGTTGTTTTTGTTATTGCCGTTGTTATCTGGTTGCCATCTGTTCCTAAAACTTTGACCTGATTCTCATTCTCTATAACCAGTGCAACCAGCAACAGTGTTGGTGGTTATATTATTTTCTTTAAAGTAAATAATAGATATACCATAATAAATAATACTACCTCGTTCTTGGTCTGCTGCCTTCATACATCTCCTCCTACATGTCTCTGTGTGAGTGCAGCTACAGCGTGCGCTCTCAGGACATGATTACCTGCAGTGTTCCCTCAGTGAGGACTGAACTTAGAAAAAGGGCCTTCTCCTACTCCGCTCCTGCTTCATGGAATATCTTACAAAAAGATCTGAAGCTCTCGACCTTGACTTCTCTAAATGGCTTTAGGAATCTGTTGGACTCCTGGCAAGAACCAATGCAGACATGTTCCTGTTTTTAGTTTTCTACATTTGCCTTATAATCTAGCTGTTTTGCTACTTTTACATCTTTTTTAACTTGCTAAAAAATAAAATAATAATTTATGTATGCCTCTCTTATGATTGTCTATTGTTGTCGCTGTTGTCATAATTCTTTGTTGAAATCAGGTCTCTCTTGTAAATGAGTCCTCAAGGCTCAATGGGATTAACCTGCCTAAATAAAGGTTGAATGAAAATATATATATATATATTCTGCTACATAAATCAAAGTATATATTAGTCTTTTTTTTTTTACTGTAAAATAAAAAATTGAATAACCCTCTTGTTTTTTGTTTAGTTTTTTGTAATCTGGACATACTGGTACATTTTCATGTTTCCTCTTTGCTCAGATTGCCACAGCCAGGGTTATGCTTTGTAAAAATATGCTTTATTAAAGCCTATTTTTAAAGTCTCAGCCTCTGCAAGTTTCACAAATGACATAAGGAGCTCGGACATCACTCCTGCGTTGATGCTGAGTTTAACAGCTCACTGGTTTGATGCAGATTTTCAACTTCATACAGCTGTTCTGCATGCCCAGGAGTTTTCTGGCTCCCACACTGCCGTAGCAGCAGACACATTTGAGAAAATGTTTCAAACATGGCATAGTCCAAAAGACGAGGCACATGTGATACTGAGAGATAATGCCCAAAACATAGTGAAAGCTATGACAGATGCTGGGTTACCAAGTTTGGGGTGTATGGCACACACCCTGCAGCTGGCCATCCATGATGCAGTGCTGTCACAGTGCAGACTAGTGCATACTATAATAAGATTATTATATTTTGGTTTAAATTTGTGTTGGACATAAACATCAAATGTACAGAATCATGGCTACATTTATATTGGTACAAAAATTACATACCTGTACATTTGAACATACTGTATTAATGTCACATAAAGTGTCAACACAGCTGTGAACTATTAATGAGATTATAACAAATAAAAGTTATAACAAGACAAAAATTTCATGCAGTGCTATTATATTAAGCAAAATATATATTTTAGCATCAAGTACCCTAAAATAATTACAGTTGTGATACTAGTGAATTCACAACACAAACCCAGTAGGAAAGCTGGTTTTGAATAAAACCAGTGTTGTGTTACACCGACTGTTATTTAATCAGTTAACCACAGCTGAGATTGAATCAGCGCATCTTAGTGACTGAAATTTGTTGCACGTTTTTCACTTCCCAGCACCAGTTAGTTATTGGTTCCTTCACAACTTTTGTTTCTCCTGAGCTTGATGTTGGAAGACATTGGGAATAAATCAAGACTCAAAATACCATGATGCATGCTCAATAATCCAGGTAGAAAAATCTAAAAAAGCTAAGTCTGGTCCTCTGGACATTCAAAAAACAAAACAAAACAAAGCAAAAAAAATCTACAATTATTTTTGCTTTGTTTGTTTTGTTTTTTGAATGTCCAGAGGACCAGACTTAGCTTTTTTAGAAGACTCAAAATATTTTTCGTCTCTTTCTGCCGACTTCCACATTGGTTTTATTATATATATTATATTATATACAGTATTAAGATTATATTATATAGTATTGGTATTATTATTATATTCTACAGCAATATAAGAAAACCCTGTACTGTAGTCTTTACATATCGTTTTTACAGAGAAATATAATCTTGTGATTACAGTATATGTTGAAATGTGTTGTTATAGCATGTTTTAATGGCCATTCTAGCATTTTATTTATTTATTATCCCACTTAGCTAGATGCAGTTTTAATAAATCAACTACTGAGTTAACCTTCGCTGTATGACCTGATTGCAGCATGCACCTTCAACAATCTTGATGATCTTGATGAAAGAAGACTACCAGTACTACAGACAAGAAAATGTTTGGTACAAACAGTAGTATAAGCTGTCAATAATCATCACTTTATTATAATTTTGGTTGGGAACCTGAACCCTAACAATGATAAAGATGCTTAAAATAGTTACTAACTAAAGGTGCCAGATCTCCTTGTTGCAGAAAGACAATAAAAAAAGTGATTTTAACAAAAGAAAACATGACGTTTGCTGAACTACCACATACAAGAAAACACATTATTGGTAAATGGAAATAATCACTGAAAGAGTTTATAAAAAGTTTGATCTTACCATGTCGATCAAAAACATTCCAGGGCTGGCTCACATGGCGTGATGACTCTCTCTTCCCCCCCTTGATGAAGGCATGAAAACTGGGTCTCCTCTGGTCCCCTACAAACTTACCCGGCTGCTGCCCCATAAGGGCAGGGTGCCAGGCTGTGGCCGGGACTCTCCAAGCTGGTACCACTTGCTCACTGTCCAACTGTTGGGCTGTAGGCAAGGAGAGGATCAGGAGAACATAGAAGACCCGTTCTCTGTCTCAGACTGTCCACTCCAAGAAAACAAGTGGTTCAGGTCTCATGAGCAGATCCAAATTACTCCAGTATGTGCTTATGGTTCATGGATTAATGGAGTCCAGGCCCCTTAAATGACAAAAATGGTACCTAAAAAGGAAAAATAAGAATCATGACTCACAGGTAATTAACAGGTAATTAACAAAAACAAACGTATGATTGATCTGATCCACGTATTTGCCGAATCACTTTAAATAATCCAAGCTAGGGTGTTGCAAATTAGAAAAAAAAACAAATAAAAATGATGCTGTCTTTAAAGAGTCTTGTCCCACCATGTTTAAACAGATCAGACAAAGGTGATCACTCAAACCAAGTTTGTATTGATTTGCTGTGATTGCAGAATCAAAAAAGGACAAATCAGCAGAAAACTCAAGCAAAATACTTTCCAAGGCTTATCATACTATCAGATTGTCCAACTTTCTTCTTCCTGTGTTGCATCAAGACAACTCAGTGACTAAACCTGTTATTTTAAGTCTAGTTCCTCTTTTTAAAGAACACACTGGCATTATATAACCTTGGTTTACTGCAGCCTACAGGTAAGAGGTAACTATCAGGGAATTGGATCAAAAAAGGCGTTCAATACAGAAACAACTGGACTTTATTTGTAACAGAAGACATTTCGCTTCTCATCCGAGAGGCTTTCTCAATTCTCGGATGAGAAGCTAAACGTCTTCTGTTACAAATAAAGTCCAGTTGTTTCTGTATCAAACGCCTTTTTTGATTTTATCATGTCCTGGATGACTGAGAATCTTCACCAGCATCAGGGAATTAGGTTTTGATCAGAGAAAAAACAAAAAGCTGCAAAAATAAAAGATTAATGTAACACCTTTAGCAAAGCATTGTTACTTTTTATCCAACACAACAACTGCACAACTTCCAAATAAAAATTGTCTTATGTTTTGGTAAATTTAAGAGCAGTTTTTCTATTTATAAGCTTCAGTTACTTTTTTTAATTATTGTTTTTGACTGACGATTTGCATATAGATTAAGCAACATAAACCTTTTTTTGTTTGTTTGTTTTTACAATATTTTACTGTTTGCTATGCAAGGTATGACAAATAAAGAAACTGACTTTTAATTTGAAGGTGCTGCCACTGAGAATAACTTTTAGTTTTTATGTCTTTATACAGTATAACTGTTGTTTAAATACATGTATTCAGGTTGACATATTGTTAAAAATGTCTGAATGTAAAACTAATTATAGAAACTGCCTTCAGTCCAAATTAACATAAAAGCAGCGTTATGAACAGCTGATCAATAACAAGAAGCGACTTTTAACGCTTGATAAAACTTGCATTGTTCTTATAAAAGACGCGTGTGTGTGTGAAACTTACACGACTGCGAAACCATTTAAATAGCTGGTTAGCCGGCGACCTCCAGCTAACGTTGAAGATAGCCATGGAAGCACGTCGAGCAGTCAACAGTTGGCTCCCAGCTAACAACCTCCAACAAGCGCACTAAAACGTCTCCCAACAAACATGCACGAAGACCATACTTTCACATTTTGCGGTCCGAAATCACAGAAAATAGTTTGTGTCAAACTTCCGTGTCCACTTTTTTTTCCGTCTCGCTGTCGCCGAGCTTCTCCCCCCGAGCAGAGACTTTAAATCAGGCGAAGAAGAAGAAGTAGTGGTGGTAGTTTAGGGAACTCTCCCGGGGGCCAGAGCCCAAATAAACGCCTCTTCCTACAAGTTTTCAGCTCTGTTTACAGCCGCCGAGCTCCTCGTTACCCAGTCCCCCGTTTTGCACATCTATTCATCGCTTTCACGCGAAAAGCGGAGCGGTAAACTTTGGCCGAGTAGCAACGGAGTCGCCGAGGCCGCCATACTTTCATACGCAAGGTGGTTTACAGAAATATGTGGGTGGGGCGACGTGTGACGTCACGTACGTAAGTGACGTCGTTGAATTCTGCTTCTCTTGAGATGCCACCACCAACATTTTATGCCCCCGACTCTGATGTGTTTTTCTATTTGATGTCAGTAAATCTATTTAAAGTAAAATAAAGTGAAACTCAGTTCATCTTGGTTGTGGCCCCACACTGCACTTTCTCATATACTGTATTTTTCGGCCTATAAGTCGCGTTTTTTTTGTATAATTTACATGCCCTGCAACTTATAGACCGAAGCGACCTATTTATGGATTTTTCCCCCCATATTTATAAACCAATTTTTGGCTGAGATATGACCGTTTTCATTCATTCGGACTGAAAACAAAATTGAACAGTACCATTTGCAGCCACTAGATGGGAGCAGAGTAGTAGTAGCATACCGTTGTATGTAAGCGTGGCTATAATGACAAATTCAAAAAAGTTTGAGACAAAAATAACTGGACTTTATTTATTATGCTTTATATTTTATTGTTTTTATCTTTAACCGTTTTGAATTTATCATGTCCTGGATGACTGAGAATCTTCACCAGCTATTAATGATACAATCGGCTTACCTTACTACCCCCACCTTCGTTCTGCTCTCTGCTTGGAGCAAGTCAATCCAGCTGCACCGCCCCAGCGAAATGCAGCTAATTTGACGACTAAAGTGCATTTATTAAGTAAAAGTTCAACTGAGGCACAACTTCTATAATTTCGAACAAACAATTATTTTAGGTGCTTTTCTTGTTAAATTTTGAAGAAATGAGCAGCGTTAGTCCTTTCTTTTCTTCCTCCCTCTGCGCGCTCCCGGAGCACAGAGGCAGCGAATACAGCCGATTTGACCATTACCAAGTCTCTTTTTAAGCAAACGTTAGACTGAGACACACCTTTACTATTATTTTGAGCAAACAAATAATTGTTTTTAGGTGTTTATCTTGTTAAACTCTCACACCCCACTCCACAGTCATCCTGGTGCACACACTGTCTTGTGACTTCCCGTATCGATTACTGCAACTCCCTTCTCTACGGCCTCCCCAACAAATCTCTCCACAAGTTACAGATGGTCCAGAACTCAGCTGCCCGTGTCATCACTCAAACCTCCTACTATAACCACATCACTCCTGTCCTGCAGCAGCTCCACTGGCTCCCGGTTAAATCACGCATCATCTTCAAAATTCTACTCCTCACGTTCAAAGCTATCCACAACCTTGCCCCTCCTAACGCTCTCTCAGATCCTCCTCTTCACTACATCTCCATGTACCCTCTGCCCGCCTCTCCACCATGGGGAGCAGGGCCTTCACCTGCTCTGCCCCTCACCTCTGGAACGCTCTACCGCCAGACCTTTGAAACACCACCTCCCTTTCTCTGTTCAAGACTGCCCTGAAAACACATCTCTTTAGACTAGCTTATCATTAACTTCACTAAATGTATTTTTATTATTTTGCATTTTATAATCTTTATGTATTTTATATTTCAATTTGTCACTGATAATGTTTGAACTGTATTGGTTTGTTAATTGTCCTTGGGTGTCCTGAAAGGTGCTTTTAAATAAAATGATTATTATTATTATCATTATTAAATTTCAAATAAATGCGGAGACTCGTACCTCTGTGTGCCCGCCGCATCCGCAAATTGGGTTTTGAAATACGTATGATTTCACCATTAAAGTGCATTTATTAAGCAAAAGGTAGACTGAGACACACCTTTACTATAATTTCGAGCAAACAAATAATTGTTTTTAAGCATTAATCTTGTTAAATTCTTGTTAAAGTCCTCCTGTACACGCTCCCGCCATTTGGCAGCCCATTGGTTTTTGGCACAACACCAGCCCACATTTCTGGATTCGACCCACATTTCTGGGTTGTCAGCGGGGACGCAAAATGGATGTGACGTATACGGCGAAGCGACATATGTATGGATTTTTCCACTATTTTAGACACATTTGTACTGATATGCGACTTATAGGGCGGAGCGACGGGTACAGCGGAAAATATGGTATAGCTCTTCACAGCAGATATTCACAGATCAGTTCCTCTTGTAAAAAATGAGCATTTTAGATTCTTAAAAATATATATACTGTATTAGGTGAAACTTGCATTTCACGTATCTAAAATTCTATTAGTTTTATGGTTCTTCTTTGTTTGCAAATGGCCTTTGAGACTGTGGATCATTGTCTACTACTTTTGTGTAAAGTGGAAGCCCCTGGGCTTCAGAAACCTCCTCTTAACTTGTTTAAAGCGAATAGGCAGCACGAGCAGTCTGTAGAAATTGGTCGTGCCACTTCCATTCCTGTAAAAGTGATCTGATGTAACCCAGGGCTCCATACTTGGCCCTTTATTTTTCTTATATGTGAATGACAGGCACTGTTAGCTGTAAACTACTATTGTATGCAGATGATTTGTCCCTTCTTATGGCAAAAAAAAAAAAAGACACTGTTGAAATTCAACAGTGTGCCTGTTTTCCAAACTAGACCATCCTTGCATGCCTTTTTGACATTAAACTATTTCTTCATTTCAGGAAGACTGAATATCTTATTCAGCTATAAGGGTCATTGGCAAAAAAAATATAGATGTTAAATGTGATGATCATACTCTCGCCAGTAAATCCGTGTCAAAGATTAGGTGTTGTACTGAACCGAACACTTTGGAGCAGCCAAATTGCTGATAGTTATCAGCAAATGCAATGCCAAACTCAAGTTTCTGTATAGTTGGACGCCAACATCTTTTAGTATTCTGGTATTTCAAAGAAACACGATTGTCTGCAGGCCTCCAAATCAAAATAGTTTGGTACAGTTACAGTATCTTCTAAAATGTCCCACCCCATACCCATATGGGTCACTGAGTTTGAACAGGTCAATCTAGTCAACCTTCGAGTAAAACAAATGGAACTCAATCACATACTGTACACAAAATAATTTTGGGCCAAAGCTGATTTTTGTCTTTAATTACGCTTTTATTTCAATTTTATATTTGCATTTGTATTTATTTACAATAGCATAAATTGTCATGACTGTTCCATGTTATCTGTATATTGGTATTTATTGTACTGTATATTTTTCTCTGCTCCGTGTTTCCATCAAATTTCTTGGTATTTTAATCATGTATTGGACCACATGGAAATAAGTGTTTTCACTTAAACATTTTAATAAATGTAATAAGTATTCCTGTGAGAGAGTGGTGGCGCACAGGTTAGACAAGGTGGGCCTGTGATTGGAAGATCGCTGGTTCAACTCCCGGTTCTGACGCCAAAATGTGGGTGGGATAGGTGCAGCACCCACACCTGCCTCCACCGTCATCTGCCCCACTCTGGGCCCTATAGCAGCTCTCTGCTCCACACAGAGGGCTGTGGTAGCTCAGTGGTTGCATCAGGAAACGCATCCAGTGTAAAAATAATTGCCAAGTCTTCATGTGACTTACTTTGCTGTGGTGACCCCTAAAGAAAAGAGAAGCCGAACAAAGTGGGGGAAAAAACTATTTATGTAGTTTTTACTGAACTTAATTCTATTAAATTGTTACAAGTTATATTTTCCCCTCTATATATTTAAAGTAAAAATCAGTCCAGAGATCTTGATCAATTTGTTGTTCTAACAGTCAAACTGACAAAAATGTCATTGAGAGCATCTAGTTTAAAACTATTTCAGAAATCATGAAACAATGTAACTCCAAATATCTGGAAAGATATTTGGTGGAATAACTACAGTATTAAGAAATTGGGGGAATACCATTTTTACACAAAACTGGTGAAGGATAAATTCAGACTATATCGTAGATATCTGAAATGTGCGTTTCTCTTAATAACTAATTGTATGGGTTTTTTTTATGCACAGTTGCAGAGACCTTGAAATATGATTTTAATATTAGGAATGTTATTTCAGGCATTTTTAATTCTGACTAATAAGAATGTGATTTTGACAAGGAATTATGCTATTATTAATTAAAAAAGTCGGAGATTTATTTTAGTTTGATTATATGTATCAAAAGCCTGCTATACGAAGTTAGAAAACATTTTTGATACTTTATTTTTTGGACTACAAGGCATACATATCCTTTAATTTTCTCAAAAATCGAGCCTTATTCAGGTGAGCCTTACGTATTAATTCTGGTTGTGCTTACTGACCTCAAACTGATTTTATGTGGTTATTGTGAATGAGTTGAATAAAGTTTCACTTGTCTGCTTTGTTTTGCTTAATGCGCCTTATAGTACAAAAAATCTGGTACATTGCAACATTGACATACGGTAACTGTAAATTCCTTTCTCTCCTTTGAGTCAAACATTAAATCTGTCACCAAATTATTTATTTTTTTCTTTCTCAAAAGTACTTCCAAGATTCCAGCTGTCACGCTCCAATTCTGTGGCTGAACTCTTCATCCATAACAAATACAAGTTTTGGTTCAGGGTACCAAGCAAAGCTCCCAAAAAACCCAGTAAGTTTAAACATCTGCTGCCAGAATTCACACCTACAACAAACTCTGGCAGCACATCCGTCTACCGTAAATCTTATTCAGCTCTACTGACTTCCATTTAGATTTAGAAATGTTTTAGTCTTAGAAATCCCTCCATGAAATGGTTCCTCTCTCAAGTCCTTCATGCATCAGAATGCAAACTTTGGGTGACCGAAATTTCAGAGTTGCAATCCAAAGCTTCTAAAATGTTAAAATTTGCTACGTCTTATTCACCAAATCATACAATCTAACTTTTTTTTCTTCTCAGAAGCTTCCCATCTCATTTGATATTTGTTTTGAACTCTAATCTAAATCAAACTTATTATAAACTGTTAAATGGCTAAAAGCTTAAACTCTCTGTCAAACAGCAAGATTTGATGAGCGCACGATCAAACTATAACTTTGTGCTTGTAAACACTGATTTCTTCTCATTTTTATAGTTCCTCAGAGCACCATCAGTAAAAAAAAAAATACAGAAAATTCAGAAAGTTTATTTCAGACAATGTTTTTTTAAGTACATATTACAAAAATGTGTTAGAAATTTTCTAAAAGTTAAAGAGAAAGCATAATTTTAATCAGCATCATCATTTTTCTGCTATAAAACATGCTGAGCACCTCATTGTCACAAACAGAACATTGGAAAAATAAGAAATAACAGGAAAACTGTTAAATCTTTGGGCAAGTGGCCTTACTATACACATCCTTGAAGATATTTTTTTTTTGTTAATGAGATTTTGTGCTTCTTAACTTTCCTGTTCCAACTTCTGTTGTGTCAACATCACAATCTCCTCCATCACTTCTGGTTTCAAGATGTCCTTGACCTAAGAGGAAAAACAATAACGCAGACACATAAAGAGAAAAATGGTTTAATAAAAGTGAATAAACAGAAATTGCATAATGACACAGCAAATAGTGTAGAGACAATGATTTAGGTTGGATTTTGTTTTCCAAGATTCCCAAAAAGGAAAACGTTGTTGTGTGAACATGTTAACAAAATGCAGCTAAGCTAATGCATGCTAGTGCAGTTTGTCAGAAGTAGGACTGTCGCAATAAACAATAAATCAATTAATCGTGTGATGAATGAAAATTATTGACCTCATTTACATTTTTCGGCTTTATCGTTTTTTTAGGTCTCTCTCTTTCTATTGAAGACACTGAATGACAAAAAGCTCAACTCTGGTGTTTCACTGATCCCTCCCTTTCTCTTTAAAATCTCTTTTAACCATCCAAAAATCGTGTTTTTGGATGGTTAAAAGCAGCTAAGCTAAGAAGCTAAGCTACGAGCTAAGCTAACAGGCCGACCTCTGGGAAAAAAACTGTCTTGTCGAAGCTCCAAAATTCCCGGTTGAAACTCGTGCCTTCATGTAAAAAGTTGTTTTTCTCTGCAAAAAGAAGCTGAGAACTTGTTTACTGATTTTTTTTATTTTTTATTTAAAAGCTTTGTGTGAAAAATGCTATGCTAAAGAGCTCAAATCACACCGGGCGTCTGCCATTTTGAGAACTGAAGAAAAAGAAGAAAAAAAAAGGAAGGAGAGACAGCCCATGTCACGTCAAGGGGCCTCCCTCCCATTTTTCTTAAAGAGACACGCTGCTCACGCCCTCACTATCCATCCTTCGGTTCAAACAGTCTTATACTCTACCCTGAGGCTGTTAGACTCATGAATAAATAAACAATAAGAATAAACACTGCAAAATATCACATCATGCTGATGCTGATCTGTTTTCTTGTTGCTGTGTTCATTTGTTGACCATCTGCTCATACAGACTCATGTTCGTGCTGCTGTTTATAATGATGTTTTTCCACTACATTAGGGCTTAGTTTATTACCAGTTGATGTTTTTCTTAGTTAATTCTAGATGTTATTACTGTTCTTTTTCTATTTTTATCTCTTGCATTTGTTGTTGGATGTAACTGGGACCCCGTGTACATAATCTCGTTTTCATCACATGTACCACATGCGGTGCAAATGACAATAAAGACTCTCTAGCCCCTTTCCTAAATCAAACCCGCGCTATTCCCGCACAGACCAGTCCGGATTTAACCCTCCCCAGGTCATTCATAAGACAACAGTTGAAGGCGGGCATGTCCCGCTCAAAGAAACGTGTTCATATGATCAGCTGCAGCGCGGCTTCAAGAGGCGTGGACCTGAGCAGAACTGAACCGCAACGTATTTTTTGTGGGACAGATGTGTACAAGTTCTCGTGTCGTGTTATTTTAAATATTTCCTCAGTAATAAATAAATGGGACAGCTGGCTGCGCACGCACACACACACACACACACACACTCAGCGCGCTGCGCCGCTGCTAGAGGGGGAAAAACAGCGAAACTAGTTTATACAGTGGTTTCGTGTCATTTTTAATATAAATCTGCCTGTTGACTGCGGTCGCACACTGATGGCATCTGTATTCTGAGCGCGGATCGCGCGTCTTGCATTCAGAAGTGGCTCTGCGCGGCTCAGATCCGGGGCTGATACTATCAACCGTGGCGGGTCAGAGGGGGATCAAAGGCGAGTCAATTTAATCCGCCAAACCGCGTTTGCGTGTTTTCTGAATGCTCGTTGGAGGCTTGAAGACGCATAAAAGCCGGACCGACCTGTCTTATGAAAGGGGCTTCTGACTCTGATACTGCATCCGGTGGTCAAAAAAGGTACTACACAAAACAAATTTACCAACATTTCTTCTCAAATTTGACAATAATTAATAATTATTGTCAAATTTGTGGAATGGTTTGGAGAATGAAGTTAAAAATGCCAAGTCAATGTGTACGTTTAAGAAAATGATCAAAACTGAATTGTTAAAAAATATATACGAAGTAGTTTAATGTGTATTGTTTTAGAGTTAGAAAATTTGAAAGAGTTATTCATTTTGTTCTGTTACTGAAGATTGTTTTTGATTGAACTAATTGTTTGAAAAAAAGGGGCAGATATAATATAAGATTTTTTCTTCTTTCTGCTACCTTTCATTTTTATATTTTGTATGTTATTGTTTATGGGATTGTTTTGCATTGTATTTTAAAAATGAACAAATTTTAGAAATAAATAAAAATAAATAAATTTCTAACAATATTATCGTTTAGCGCAATAATTTCTGAGACAAATAATTGCCCAGCAAAATGTGTTATCATGACAGGCCTGGTCAGAATCTGGGATTAAGTCATCTGTACCCTACCTGACAAATTAAAGCAATAAAGTTTTTCCAACATCCAAAATCTAAAAGATTTAAAGTCCATAAGTGGAGTATTTTTTTTTTTAATATGGCCAACAAATGGCACAATAAATATTGTTAATAGTTAACTTTTGTATTCTAGTTTCATTACACTTGTTTGTATTTTTAAAACAGTTGCATTAATTTTAAAAAAATCATAAAAGCAGAGAGTCTGAGACTGAATGAACAACCATGACAACTCCTACCTGGTGCTGAAGCGATGATTCGTAGCAGTACAGGACACTTGTGTCGTACAGAAGCACTTTGTGTGCAGCCAAAGCCAGCAGGCAGTTTCTCAACCGTGAAATCACCTCTCGATCTGACAAGTTAACAGGCTGAGAGGCCAGAGACAAACAGGGAAACAACTTTAATCCAGTTTATTTTACAGTAGTGGAAATGTATAACAATCATTGTTAAAATAAACAATATAAACTCTTTCCGTTCAAAGTTTCACATATAGTTCAAGGACATCAAAAGCATCCGGTCCTCAACAGACTTTAAAATTAGTTCAACATGAACTGAACGTAACACACTCACACGACTGGATATTTTACATATTTTTCACCACATAGCACACGCATTTTAGATTAAAACAGATTCTGCACAGTCACCTCATCTTGAGCAATTTTAGATCTTCATGCAGAAACAGAACGACAAATGAAAGAATCATACCAAGATTAGTAAATATTTCTAAGTTTTATGCCCATCTGCTTTTTCTTACTGTATTACTTCAGCGAAAACACCACATTTTTTCAGATCTTTTAACTATTTTTAAAATCACATTTTAAATACTTGGTTCATTTTAAAATTGGTTCAACTCCTTGTTTTCCCTCATAATCTTAGTAAATTCAGTTTATATGGTGCCCCCCAGATATTATGCATGCATTATGCATGCGTTGCATGCATAATTTTTTAAAACATAAAGCTATTTACAGTATATGCACACTGGTTGTTGTTGAATTAATTTTAGTAAAATAAATAGCCTAATGGTATCATAATCTTGGGAGTTTCTTTCATTTTTTATTCAACTCATCCAGTTTGAATAGAGTAGTAGTGCACTGCACTGATGCAGATTTTCTTTGCAATTGGATCAGAGAATTATGGCCCAACCTTCGTTTATCATATCAAACAAAAATATTCAGTTGTTGTTAGCAAATTTCAAGCAAAAACTTTTGGAAAATGGCTCTCCTACAATTGACCCCATACCATAAACTCCTGAAGAACTGATGGTTGTTCTTCTGTAATGTGCACAAATAAACCGTAACCGGCGTAAACTGTAAAAAACAAAAGTTTATAAAAGTAGAATAAAAGGCAGCCTTTCAACTCTTTTCCTTTCTAACCATCTTTGTAAACAATGTCTTGAAGGTCAGGCCTCTCTCTCTACTTTCCAATCTCAGGTAAAAACTTTTTTCAAGCAACTAAACTGCTGAGACTTCCCATGATGCATTGAGCACCTCTATTTTGTTCCGCTCATCCAATCATTTTCTTTATCTGCTACTCCTTTCTGGGTTGTGTGCCTATCTCCGGCAGCCACTGTGCGAGAGGAGAGAATGTGAGGCGACAGCTCTGACCATTGCTCCGCCTCTTTTTCATTATGGTCCTTATTGCACTTTACATCAAGAAAACGTATTATCTGCACCAAACACAGAAACATTTGCTTGATGTTTGGTCACATCTAGCATTGCATTGATACCAAAACAAGCTTAGAATTGATGTATTTCTCAAAATATTGGAGAAGAAAACTCCATTGGCGCTGTACTTTGGGAAAAAATTGTATCTAAAAATACCTGCCTGCCTGAAAACATTGAGGAAGAGATCAATGCTTTGATTTTCCTTTAATAAAACTGGGATTATCCCATGAGAGCATCTTCTGTATTTTAATGCGCTCAGATATTCAAGAAAATAAAGATACCACAGTTTGCAGAACGCTTTTCTTCATGGATTCAGATTTTACCTCCAGACTGGTGTAGAAGCCCCCAGCTTCTTCCTCCTGTTGTCCTGGTGTCGGATACAACCACACAAAGCCGTTATTGCCAAGGATGACGGATGCACCACAAGGAAGGTTGTGGAAATGGGTTTTCTGCCTCTTGATCAAAGAAGGTGAAAGCTGGACCAGCACTCCTTGACCCAACTAACAAAAAGAGCAGAAAAATATTTGGTACAAGAAAACCGTTAATTAAAAACTGTAAATTAATTTATTATTGAATTTATAATTCCTTATTTTTGTAGAAATACAGTTTTACACATTAGAAGCTTAGACTCATATGCGTAAAGGTGTAAAATGAGTAGAATTGTATCTAAGTAACAGTTTATTTGCATTTAATCAAATTAAAGTGCTTCATTGTGTACTGTAACTTACTTTACCATACTTTAAACTACGAGTGTGAAGTGAAAGGGCCCCATCTGAGAAAACTGACTGCACCTCTGCCTAAAACCCACAGTAAAAAGACAACCCATTATTATAAATGGGAACAAATGAAAAACAAGAGGAAGCAAATCAAAGATTATTAAGAAAAATCTGTCTTACACTGATGAGATCGCCTTCCTGAAGGTACTCTCTCATGGTGAGCTCATCTTCTGCGGATCGTCTTCTCTAAGAGTTCAAATCAAATAGTTCAGCAAATGCTTTAAAGGAAGGAGTTCTGATAACTATAGGTCTTCCATCTCACCAGCTCTCCTCCAGGCAGATTGACAGAAGACAACAAGAGTACAGAGTCTAGTCTGGAGTTGGTCTCAACCTTCCACCGTTTCTGTTGTACCTGCAGAGAACAATGCACTCTGTGAACATTCCTGCTGAAAAGGATAAATTGTTATTACCACATGCAGGTGTGTTTAAAAAATTAAAATATCACCAAAAAGTTCAAATATTTTGTCAGTCATTTTAGAAAGTGAAACTCATATACAGTATTACAAAGATACAAAAGTGCTTTATTTGCCATTTGTGCATAAGACCAACAATCCAGGTACCGTATACTGGAATTCTTGTGCAGATACTGTATATGTCAGAGTCATAGTCAAAACACTAAATAATAAAAATAAGAATGAAGTAATTATGTCTACACTGTACAGTGGTAATAGCAACACCTTCCCAAGTTAGGTAGTGTAAGGTTACTATTGCACCTGTTCAGTAGTTTTGTTTTACCCTCAGTCTAAAAAACTTTTTTTTTAACTGTACTACAGGTGAGGATACTATCTGCTCTACTGTGTCTCATGTTATATGAATATTTTTTGTGTCTGAGTAGAGTGAGCTGGATGGAGTGAGTCCTTCTGCTCTTCTTCCGACAGTGCTTTGCATATGGTACACAGAGTCCATGGAAGGAAGTTCTGTCCCTGTGATCCTCTCTGCAGTCCTGATTACTCTTTGCAGTACCTCCCTTTCTACTTGTATGATGTTCCTATACCAGACAGTGATGCTCACGGTTAAGATACGCTCCATCAGTCCTCTATAGGCCTGGGTGACAGGGCGCTGGTTCAAACCAGCTTTCCTGAGGAATCTAATGACATAAAGCCTTTGTTGGGGGGTTTCCACTGTGGTTGTGGTGTTGAGAGACCAGCTCAGGTCTGATGTAACCTGTTGTCCCATGAATCTAAAGACTAAAATACTGGTGGATGTTTTATGTGTCCAAGAGACCAAGTGGAAGGGCAGCAAGGCTCGCAGTATTGGAGCAGGGTTCAAACTGTTTTACCATGGTGTGGATAGAAAGAGAAATGGAGTAGGGGTGGTCCTGAAGGAGGAGTTGGCAAAGAATGTAGTAGAGGTGAAGAGAGTGTCAGATAGGGTGATGTGTCTGAAGGTAGAAGTAGAAGGTCTGATGCTAAACATAGTCAGTGGTTATGCTCCACAGGTTGGATGTGATGGGGAGGAGAAAGATACATTTTGGAAAGATTTGGATGAAGTGATAGAGAGTATTCCCAGGGAGGAAAGAGTGGTGATTGGAGCAGACCTGAATGGACATGTTGGTGAAGGAAACAGAGGGGATGAGGAAGTGATGGGTAGGTTTGGTGTCAAGGAAAGAAACCAGGAAGGACAGATGGTGGTGGATTTTGCCAAGAGAATGGAAATGGCTATAGTCAATACCTATTTCCAAAAGAGGGAGGAACATAGAGTGACCTATAAGAGTGGAGGAAGGAGTACACAGGTCGACTACATTCTGTGTAGAAGAGGAAACCTGAGGGAGATTGGAGACTGTAAGGTTGTGGCAGGGGAGAGCGTGGCCAGACAGCATCGGATGGTTGTGTGTAGAATGACTGTTGTTGCGAAGAAGAGAAAAAGAGTAAAACCAGAGAAGAAGACCAAATGGTGGAAGCTAAAGAAGGAAG